>JABSTQ010008065.1:0-30398 GCA_013358835.2 Ixodes persulcatus | reverse complement strand
GACGATTTCGATGCCCTCCAGAAAAAAGGGGAAGAAGTAGCTCCCCTCTTATCAGGATCCTCCTTTGTACCCCCCGGATTTGCACAGGCGTCGCTATTCTCCTCCCAGAAGATTATAGAAGATTAACTGTCACTCAAAATTCTTACAAAAGCAGCTTCCCTCTCCTCCTTTTACATGGTGTTCAAAAGTATGCGATGTGAAGTCAGTGCAAGGAGCCTATACGTGGCTTGCACATGACGTCATTTCCGATGCCCTCCAGAGAAAAGGGGAAGAAGTAGCTCCCCTCTTATCAGGATCCTCCTTTGTGCCCCCGGATTTGCACAGGCGTCGCTATTCTCCTCCAGAAGATTATAGAAGATTAACCTGTCACTCAAAATTCTTACAAAAGCAGCTTCCCTCTCCTCCTTTTACATGGTGTTCAAAAGTATGTGATGTGATGTCAGTGCAAGGATCCTATACGCGGCTTGCACATGACGTCATTTCCGATGCCCTCCAGAGAAAAGGGGAAGAAGGAGCTCCCCTCTTATCAGGATCCTCCTTTGTGCCCCCCGGATTTGCACAGGCGTCGCTATTCTCCTCCGAGAAGATTATAGAAGATTAACCTGTCACTCAAAATTCTTACAAAAGCAGCTTCCCTCTCCTCCTTTTACATGGTGTTCAAAGTATGCGATGTGAAGTCAGTGCAAGGAGCCTATACGTGGCTTGCACTTGACGCCATTTCCGATGCCCTCCAGAAAAAAGGGAAGAAGTAGCTCCCCTCTTATCAGGATCCTCCTTTGTACCCCCCGGATTTGCACAGGCGTCGCTATTCTCCTCCCAGAAGATTATTGAAGATTAACCTGTCACTCAAATTCTTACAAAAGCAGCTTCCCTCTCCTCCGTTTACATGGTGTTCAAAAGTATGCGATGTGAAGTCAGTGCAAGGAGCCTATACGTGGCTTGCACATGACGTCATTTCCGATGCCCTCCAGAGAAAAGGGGAAGAAGTAGCTCCCCTCTTATCAGGATCCTCCTTTGTGCCCCCCGGATTTGCACAGGCGTCGCTATTCTCCTCCGAGAAGATTATAGAAGATTAACCTGTCACTCAAAATTCTTACAAAAGCAGCTTCCCTCTCCTCCTTTTACATGGTGTTCAAAAGTATGCGATGTGAAGTCAGTGCAAGGAGCCTATACGTGGCTTGCACTTGACGCCATTTCCGATGCCCTCCAGAAAAAAGGGGAAGAAGTAGCTCCCCTCTTATCAGGATCCTCCTTTGTACCCCCCGGATTTGCACAGGCGTCGCTATTCTCCTCCCAGAAGATTATTGAAGATTAACCTGTCACTCAAAATTCTTACAAAAGCAGCTTCCCTCTCCTCCGTTTACATGGTGTTCAAAAGTATGCGATGTGAAGTCAGTGCAAGGAGCCTATACGTGGCTTGCACATGACGTCATTTCCGATGCCCTCCAGAGAAAAGGGGAAGAAGTAGCTCCCCTCTTATCAGGATCCTCCTTTGTGCCCCCCGGATTTGCACAGGCGTCGCTATTCTACTCCCAGAAGATTATAGAAGATTAACCTGTCACTCAAAATTCTTACAAAAGCAGCTTCCCTCTCCTCCTTTTACATGGTGTTCAAAAGTATGCGTTGTGAAGTCAGTGCAAGGAGCCTAGACGTGGCTTGCACATGACGTCATTTCCGATGCCCTCCAGAGAAAAGGGGAAGAAGTAGCTCCCCTCTTATCAGGATCCTCCTTTGTGCCCCCCGGATTTGCGCAGGCGTCGCTATTCTCCTCCCAGAAGATTATTGAAGATTAACCTGTCACTCAAAATTCTTACAAAAGCAGCTTCTCTCTCCTCCTCTTACATGGTGTTCAAAAGTATGCGATGTGACGTCAGTGCAATGAGCCTAAACAGGAACTCTAGGGGAGCCTGGATGTCAGCGCACAGCTTTTGTAGCGGCGAGGACCCGAAGTCCTCGCCGCTACAAAAGCTGTGCGCGCAGTCACGTGGCTCTCCTCTCATTTGTTGCCTGCCGCTCCACCTTTTCCAATCCGGCGGCCATGATGGCGACATGCGCGATCGAAAGCGTCGCGGTGGTCGGCCTTCCACGATTAGCAGAATGCTGACTATGACGTCAGCAAAGAAGTTCTCATGGACGGTAATAAGAGGAACGTGAGGACTTTAATTTGCGGAATTGGCAGTGTTGGTTCAAGAACGCTATGATTTCAAGATTCCGCCATGCTAATTACAAACACCATCGAACTTGTTGTTCGCAAGGTAATGACGTCACGAAAGGTAAGGATACGAGGGCGCCACCGAAGATTAGCGGCGAGATGTTTCGGTGGCGCCCTCGTTCGGTTACCTTTCGTGACGTCATTACCTTGTGAACAAGTTCGATGGTGTTTGTAATGGGCATGGTGGAAACCTGAAATCATAGCGCTCTCAAAGCAACAGTGCCAACACCGTCAAAATTGAAGTTCTTACATTCCTCTTATTTCCGACGATGAGACATCCTTTGCTGACCGTCATAGTCAGCATTCGGCAATTGTGGTGGACCGACCACAGCGACGCTTTCGATCGCTCACGTCGCCAATTCGCACTTTCAGCGATGGTGGTACCGCGGTGTGAGAGCCGCGATCCCTAGCTCCTGGATGATAGGCTTCAGAATAAAGGTGCTTGCTATCCACTTTCTGGCGTGAAAAAATAAAGTAAGGCTCTAATAGAGCTCGTATATAGCAAAACTAGAATTACTTACACGTCGTAGACCCAGCCTCGTACCGCTGTTCTACGACGATCATCCAGATGACAGCCATTTTGATGGGCACCAGTGTGCCCTCTATTAGCGGCGAGATGTTTTGGTGGCGCCCTCCTGTGGTTCCCCCTTGTGACGTCATTACCTTGCAAACAACAAGTTCGATGGTGTTTGTTATTAGCATGGTGGAAGCTTGAAATCATTGCGCTCTCAAATGAGCACTGCCAACACCGTCAAAATTAAAGTTCTTTCATTCCTCTTATTTCCGTCGTGATAAATCCCTTTCCGACGTCATAGTCAGCGTTCGGCCAATCGTGGAAGGCCGACCACAGCGACGCTTTCGGTCGCGCACGGGCTAATAGGTCGTGAAAGTTGCGAATACTGTGTGCTCCTCTGGCTCCTCCTTGCCTCCGCAGCATTTATCGCGGGAGATTAAAGACGAGGGAGAGAGAGAGAGAGAGAGGGTCACTATGCCAGTATTTTACGCGCCGCGAGTGTTTGGTTTGCCGTGTTAGTATGACATCGTAGATGTTGTAGTTCGAAGAAACCAGTAAGGAGAAATAACCGTCAGTGCCCAGTAATGGCGACACTTGAAAGCTCTGAATGGAAAGAATGCGCGAACACTCGTCAACATAAAACAAGGAGTCATCAAATCGCATTTGGGTTACTCACGACTTAAGAATCCTCATCTTCTCGGTACGTTTCTGTGCATGCCCGGCGAAGCACAGGCTGTTCCGCCCTACGAACTAGAGGCCGCGTTAGAATCTCCGCATATCTACCGTACACGTCTCAGCAACTTGGCCATTTTGTTTTACTTCTTTTTGTTGTAGTTTATAGGTGCGTCATATTTTTTCTAAAATGCATATAAGACAATTATAACAGGGCGGTTCATATGAATCCGTCCGCGTTGAATGATCTCACTACCCTGTTACACCCATACCGGCAGAAGCAGGCACTGCATTTCTTCGCTGAGCCCAGAGTTGGCATTTTATATCTTTTTTTGCTACTAATTGTATGGAGGCGCTGCAGTTGAGGAAAGTCTTCCACAATTAAAGAAGGCTTTTTCGTCGCTAGGGTCTTTCTCTTTGTCGTCTTCACTGGCACGATTGGCCAGACTCTAAATCCAGCGTCACGTGCGCTGCCTCTGGTTCTTTTTTAGCTTGGAGTGCAACGAAAGCTATGGGCACAAGGTCATAACTCTGAGACGTGCAGGGGGGCTAAACTCGTCAAACTCAAAGTTGGGCCGAAGTTCGCAGAGCGTGCTGATTGGACTCTCGCGACAATGGCGTCACGCGGGACAAGATGCCAATCATCCAAACTTTCTCGGTGTGCAAATTTCAGCGACATTGTGAAACACAAAGTAGTAGCGAGCTTCACCGTAGCGCGCTCGAGCAACACCGTGGGGCAGGCTAGAGCGACTCTATATGGCAGCGTAGCTGCCAGAGAAGCACCACGTGTGCCGCCTCTCACCGCGATTGTTCACACGCGGTACCATAGCAACGAGCCGAGCTGGCACCGTGCCCATAGCAAACTGAGTGACTACTCGTCACGTGACCTCGCAAGTTACGTGATTTCACCGGTAAGATGGCAGCGCCAGAAGCTGGTGGATGCGAGTTTGTTCGGTGCGCGGTGGTCGTAATGTGCCACTGCTTGCCGACAATTCGGACTTCTTCGTGCTCTCTGACGCAGGTATAACATGAAGATCAGAAAGAATGAGACTTTATAACTTTTCTGTGCAAGATCGCTCTATTATCACCTTTGCGACAGCATCAGTCATATCGCCGCAGCGATGCTCGGATTCCAGGATGTGTTCGAGGATCGATTCGACTTTCTCCATGCAATTTTCACATACCCTTGGCTTTGTTTCAACGTTGGTGTGTCTGAGAATCGATGCGAAATGTATGCGTCGCATGTTGGGCCTTGGGGAAGTTGTTTCAGCCCCAGGTAACCGCATTGTCACAGAAACTTTTAGTGAGGAAGCTCCTGCGATATTTAACATTTTGTACTATCGACGACTTTACAAATTGGCAGTTCTGAAGATTTTGATATAACGCGCTTTCTTTGCAATAGCATGCATTTGATCGCAGTGTTTTTTTGGTTTGTATATTCAAGTGACAAGCTGGCGTTTGCTCAAATGACGTATATGAAATGACCTGCTATATAACTATTCATCAACACCATATTATTAACTTAGATGCTCGGAGGTGTGTTCGTCTTTGAAATTAACAAGTTACAGACAATTATACGAGTGTAATATTAATTTTCTGTAGCTGGGCCTGTTTTGTGCTCATTAGTGTCAGTGTGCTATGATGTTATCATCATGTGTGTATGGTTCTAAATATCCTCTTTGCAATGCCTACGAAGGCCATAATGACGTCGGCTGACCCCAGCTCACGCATCGGACACGAAAACTGCGTCACTTGGACGCATGCGCTCGTCAATAATCAATTCGTCGACAAATATTTGAATTCGCGTTCGTAGCCAATGGGTGCACTGACGGAACGTATCATCACTTGCGAATGCCAAGTTCTATGGTGTGCTTAAAAGCATAGTGAAAGCTCGGGGTCATTGCACCGGTGCCCTAGCATGTCACGACCGCGTTATTTCAAAATTCGCTTTTGAGTTGAGGATTACAGCTAAGAAAGAAGAAGTAAAAAAATCATTTCATGGCCCCTTTAACCAATACCACCTAGAATAGAAGGCCTGCGCATGACGTTTCGTTAGTAGATCCCCGACCCGCCCCAAGCGGCAAAAGGCTGAAGCTTGACTTGACGAGAGTATGGGCCGCGTCCCAACTACGTCGCATTCACTTGCGGCCACAGCTGTGTGCGTGACTGCTGAGCGCGAGCTGATAGCGAGCTTCCAGTTCATTTGCAGCGTGCACGCGAACACTCCCTCGGCCAGGAGCGCGAACTAGCACGCGCTCCTGGCTTTGAGACGGGCATTTCTAGCGCGCGCGCTTGTTCTGCGGAAGAACGCTTCAAAGCAGCGACCCGGGGTATAAAAAGCGCCCTCGAAAATGGCGTCCAGTGCTAGCGTCCAGCGTCCAGCGAAGGGCTTTGCAGCCCTTCGCAAAGCAGTAAGGAAATTTCACTCATGCATTTGACGCTCCACGTGAACGTCTAACTTCATCGTACGCTATAGCAACAGACACTCGGCGTGCGCATCTGTTTCATTATCTGCTACGCAAACCACTGAAGCAGGCGATGGAGCAGACGACGTTGCAGACGATGTAGCAGACGATGGTGCTCATCCGGGCTAGCTAGGGGGCGCTGAGGGGATCTACTAGTGATGACGTTTAGAGGAGGAAACGCGCAGGCCTTGTGTTCTAGGTGGTATTGCTTTAACACGGATATGTGTGTTACACCAGATACAAATATTGACTTTTTGCATGCCGGTAAACTTCCGGACGCCCACTTGGCCTGTTGGCAAGAACACCTCAAATCCGGCTTCTGTTTCTTTTGATGGCGTTAACAGGAGACCGCCATGCTATCCCTCTTGGTCTAACCCCGTCGACTGTTCATCGCCCAAACGAGGGTGAGACCGTCGTCGACGTCGCTCCTCGCCAGTCGGTGGGATAATCTCATCTTGAATGGATGATTGGGTCTTGAAGAAGTATGATGCTAAGCATACATTCGCTTACTATGGGGCAGTCGAGCAGCAGTCATGTCCCGAGGAAATCGTCCTGTCGCGGCCGGCGTAATCGGAATTTGTTCCATAGGAGCGAAGTCCGAAAGAACAAGGACGGTACGTACGTCCCACGAAGGCGGCCGCCATCCCGGCGGCGCGGAAAATCACTGGCCTTGTCCGTGCAGCTACGATACTTAGCAGCTGTCGTCGCCCGACAGTCTCCTGGCTGCAAATCGTCTCTCTTCACTGAAGAAACAGGCACCGTTCCTCCAGAGGCCCGTGCCGTACCGCCATGCCCAGCGTCTTTTACCACTTTTCAATGAACGAACGGATATCAACTAGACAGAAGTTGCCGCCCGGTGTCGCTAGCAGCACGGTTACCATGGCAACCTCCCAGGCCCAAAACGGAGATCAGTATAGGCGCTTCTGACGTCGTGCATCTAGATAATTTTGCGTCGTGTCGCTACTTTGGCAGCTACGCTGCCATATACAGTCGCTTTACAGGGTTGCCAGGTAGTTTCTAGCTCAAACCGCCAAATGCCAGACGGTGTAGCCCAAAAGTAGCCAAATGCAAGAGATTTATGTAGCCCAAAAGTAGCCATATTCTGCAGAGCCCAAAAAATCGTGCGCTCGAATGTACTGCCTCTGCATAACTTGGGTTTAGGAGCAGCTTGCTAGATTTACGACATCTTGAAATGTATTGAATGTTTTATGTCAAACACAAAAGCACTAAACTTTTCCATACGCGTTTTTACAGTCACATAGTTATGAAGCACTCGCTCGTGCACGGCTTACTCGCCTCATACATGAATTTTGTGTTAAAACGGGCAAAAACGTCTTCAGTAGGGTTTTTGTTACAGCACTCGTTCTTTCCAAGGAAAGCAAACTTTACCTAGAGGACGTTTTGAAGAGCTGGAAGGGATATGTTCTTCCTTAGGCCTGACTTTGTGAGGGACACGTGAGTGAATACTCTCTCCACGGCGGCATTCGACATGGGCAGTGTCGGGAGCTCGATGGCAAGCTCGGGTAGCAATGTAAACAAGGCTGCTCCTGCGCATTACTCTTCGCCATGTTCGGAATTTTCATTGTCCCAAATCTTTTGTCTTTTGTTATGGCTCATTGTGCTTTAGGAAACTTCCATGTTTCGTGGAAAAGCCTCCTTTGTTATATCCGGTACAGCACGGGTTATCGGGCGACATTCAATTCTGCAGGATGTCTTGAGCTGCCTTTAGTATCATTTTTCCTCGGATGAGGTGCCTCGTGTGGGAGGATGGTGGGAAACTCGAGGAAATAAGAGACGCCAGTAGGAAGCAGAAAGAACTTGGGAGCATAAGATGTCGTCGGAGCTGAATCTCGGTCACGGTAGCTCTCTTGAGCTAATAGGTTCTGCCCACCAATCTTCACGCAGAAAATCCCTGAAAGCGGGAATTCAGAAAGGGTGGACTGTCGCTTTGTGTCCATGCTGATGTTTCTTTTGTACTTCTATTCTAAACCAAGCAAATAAAAAAGGGGCCGCGTTAGGATTTGAAATAGCCCAAAAATAGCCACATAGACAACCGCCAAATTTTGACGACAAATGCATGACAAAGTAGCCCAATTTGGCTATTAATAGCCCAACCTGGCAACCCTGTCGCTTTAGGCCAGGCGATTGAACGGCTGCACTGATGACGTCGCGTCTGCCGTGTCCCTACATCCCTACGCTCCGTTAGAGTCAATGCTGTCTAGATTGTCTCTAGGCAGGCTGTGAATACTCTGAACTTTCTCGTCGCGAAATCGTCGTTTATGGAAGTTATTGGTGACGACAAAGTGACGTTTCACAACTTTGGGAAGGAGTTATTTGAGGCCAAAAACTTCGCATCGGAATCGAGGTGGATTTAACTTTGTGATATGATGAGCCATGCCCGGTGTACGCGTCTTTGGAGCTCATCTTCCGCCTCTGTCAACAAAGCTACCGGGGTCACCCAGAGGTGGTTTATGTAGTGACTTTGGTAGTGTGTGAGAGATGAGGGGCGACGGGGGATGACGAGGAAAAACCGAGGAAGGAAAATAAAAAGGGGTACGTCAAACACACACGCACAACTAGGAGTCAGGAAGTACTTTAGAAAATGTTCGGGAAAGAAGGGGGCGGGGGGGGGGGGGGGGGCGGTGTTGAAGAAGGGGGATAATCCTTCTCCCGAATTTTTTCGGGAGACGAAATATCCCCCTTCTTCGACCTTTGAGAGACGGGGGCTTCGGCGCGTCCGCTTGGGAGACGAGGGTTGGCATTCCTGAAACCCTTCCCCAGTATATGTTTCGGCGCCAAAAAGGCCGATTAAAGCCCAAATAGAACAGTCACAGCGGACGCTATAGAATGCTTTACTCCCGAACCAATACAAGCAGCCGTGCTATTCCCCTTGTGGCCGCTGCGGGAGAAATGGGAACTTGCAATCTCCTTTAGTTCGGTTCTCGAGTACGGATCAGGGCCCCTTTTTAAGAGCAGTCTCTAGGGAAGGTTCTTAACTGAGTTGTTCTATTGACGTTGTGGGGAGCGCAAACACACTTCGAAACATTAAAACAGTGTTTAATTCCATCGTGTGCGATGGGGATTACCAATGAAAAAATATGTTTCATGCAGCATTTGTTGTTGTTGTTCTTTTGGCGACCGACTTTTAAGGGGCCCTTCGCAACAAACGTATTTTATGTTGAAAATGTTTCTATTATACTTTGAAGAAACATCATGAGCACATAGACTATTCGAAAGAAATGCGGAAAGGACATCGTTTCCGTAATAAATTAAAGGCATTTCGACGCAATGCGGACCTCTGCGTCGGAGCTGAATTAAAGAGAAGAAAATCGGCCGCCTGCTTCACTGCGCCACAAGCGCCTGTGTGGAGTGTAAACCTGATTAAAACGCCCCCTCCCTCCCTCTTCCAAACATAAAAGTAAACTTGGTGCTATTGTAAATCGAATTTCGACGCGGTTTTCAAGCGACCACATTTTGTTTTCGTGTGAAAGTTGTTCCCCGCGAGAAAACGCCTGATTGTGTTACCGCGACCCGACCAACTGACAGTTCACAAAGGCCTAACTTATCCCTATGCTGTCAAAAGAAAAAGTTCGCCGTGGTTGTCGACGAATGCAAATGCCGGTTTCTGTGCTCCGCCTCATCTACCTCCTCAGCCGCGTGTTTCTGATACGCAGGCAGTTCGACGAAACAAATTGTGAAACACCTGACCTTAGAGGGATTATCCGGTGATATCCGGAAGTTACTAGGTTTTTGCGCTGGTCACGTAGAGACGGTCTAAATATGGTCAGATGTGATATTTATTTCATTAAAAGACGCGCCAATATTTGTTAGATCAATTATAAACATCAATACGAAACTTCACGCCGAATTTCGCAAGTGTGCATGGCTGGTCGTGTCGTGATGTCACATAGTAGAGGGGGTACCCCCCCCCCCCCCCCCCCCCCTCAATCACTTCAGTCCGCCTCCCGTCGCTTGAAGCGCCATCTAGATATTCGTTCAAAAACTGCGTACTTTATAAAGTGCGGTGGCATGCCATCTAGACGCTACGCTTCAAAACGTATGTATTGTATATATTCCATAGAATACACTGCAGTTAACATAACATGTTAACATAACGTCGAACGACGGGAGGCCGGTAGGGGGGGGGGGGGGGGAAAGGGGGGGGGGGAGGTGCTGCTCGTGCAAGCAGCGTCTATGAGCAGTAGACCTTTCCAAAAACGAGCTTGTGGCCGGTGCCATTTTGAGCGTTCGTGCGATATGGCGCGTGCTTTGCTCGCTTTCCGAAGCGACGAACACGCACGTGCTGGGCTGTGGAGATCGCACGCTGGACTGTGATTTTGTAAACATTGGAAAGGTCTATACTTCGTTTCACCTTATGTGCGAGCGAAGGCAAATCTGGAAGCGCGAGCACGAAACCTCCGTGCGTTCAGGCTTTGCTCGAGCGCGCGAGCTGGGGAGAAACGCAAAAAGCGCTGGTCTCGCGCTTTTAGCTTTGGCTTCGCTCGCAGATAAGGTGAAACGAAGTATAATATAATAACGTTAATGGTAACGTCAGAGTCGCGGGCCCTGGCTTAGTCTCGGTTTTGATCAACATAGTTGATGGTGCGTACAAAGATTATCGTCGAAGAATTTAAATCTTGTCTTTCTAAAGGTCTGTTCATACGATGCATCTTTTAGGCGCGCAACAGTTTCGCGACACTCAAGTTTCGCGAAATGTGCTCGTTCACACGTACCGCTTCACGTGCAACAACAATGACGTTTAGACTCGCGAAAATAGTTTCGGTGTTGACCATAATGTGGCGCTCCGAATCAGATCGCTATTTATCTGGGGACCTGCTTTGCGCATTTTATGCAGTCAATTCCCTTTAATTTTTTTTCTCACATACTGCACTACTTGGAGCGATCTCGCATGTGCGCAAAGCCGATTGAGGCGGCAACCTGTACGTGCAGGACATGTGCCGGCGCCGAGCCCGTACGCAGCCAATTCATTGCCAAAGCTCCTATCAATGCACATGGTATTCATAGAAACGCTACGTGCCCAATCTGGTTACTTCTCGGCGCCCATGTCTGCCCCGATTTTACTGTGCACTGTTTCAGAGAGCGCAAATGGTTTCACGTTCGCTTGTAAACAAAGCAAACTTGGTTTCAGTTTACTCGATGGTCGTTACACGGGCGCACTTAAAGGGGCGATGCAACGATTTTCGTACTTTGCGGAAATACCGCTTAGAACGGATCCCTGACGTTAATGACCTATGAAACACGCGTTCGTTTTTCACCCCACGCAATTGAAGTCCCAGTAAAAAATTAAAGAAAAACGAGCAACCTTCATCCCCTCAACTCGCAGCCAGAACAAGCGGCCACGTGATCTGGATCCGATTATATGCCGCCAATGTTGATCATAGCCACGCGCTGGGGTTGGCAAAGCACAGGACACGCGCTGAGTTCCAGGCATTGTTATGGCTCGGCTATTGTCGTCGTCGCAGCGATTGGACACGGGCCACTATCCGCATGCTTCTCGAGCTATCAATTATCACGAGCTCAAATCGAGTGCTCACGCAATGCTCGGGTCCAATCTATGAGCCGCATTCAAATATCGTCCCTGGAGGATGCAGCTACCACCAGGGTACGTCATCAAAATTTGCGAAGGAGAGATTGAAAGAAAACGCTCGCTTTCTCCTTGAAATTACACCGCAACAAAGAGGTTTCTTGGTCAGTGGCTTTGCGTGCGAGTGTACTTGGGTCCCACTAGTGCCAGTAAGCTCATACAAAGTGAAAAACGCTCAAAACGAATATCGTTGCACCGCCCCTTTAACTGCAGTTACGCTAAGCCACAGTTAGCGCACAATACTTGCGGACACCATTCTGCGGCTATGCAGTCAAAGCTATGGGCGAACGTGCGCTTGAGCATTTTGAGCACCCATCAAAGCAGTGCACGCGCGCTCTTCACTTCTTCTGAAATAGCTGTCTGAGAGTATAGTGCGGTAACTGTGGTGCCACGTAACAGCAGTTAAAGCTGAGTTAACCACGGTTAAGGGTGCCCGTGGAACAGGGATATTATCCAGCGGTATCGTCGCGACAACAACGCTATGAGCACTATTCTAATCTCGCCAACTCCCGCTACTTGTCATCGTCCATCGCTGAATTTTTTTTCCGATATGCTACTCACTTTTCCTTCAGTGGTGCTTGACGTGCTTGCGGAAGCGCCGGCAGTATCCATCGTTCGTGGTTTCGGTTTCTTCGGATTTGGCTCGGCTACAACACCGGCAGTGAAGTGGTCTTCTCAAACAGCTCGCTCCCCCCTCAAAGGCCACGTGAGAGCGTCTCTGAGCGGCCATTGGCGGCGCCCTCAGAGTGATTGACAGGACTCGGCAAAGTTTCAGCAAAAGCTCGCTCCAAAAGCGAGGTGTGTGCGCAACTGTTTTTAGATGCGCGAGTCCTTTTCGGACTCGTTCAGACGGCGCAACCATTTCGCGAAACTATATTTCGCGACACTAGATGCGCGAGAAAAATGCATCGTGTGAATGGGCCTTTAGAACGATGTTATTTTACTGAGATAGCAGTCAAGAGCTGTCGTGGCTCTTTTTGCATGATGTTACGTCAGAGCTTCCGCTGTTGGCAACAAAAACGTTGTGTGCTTTGCGGGTGCAATCTGATCACTTGGGTTCTGTTTGAAATTGAATTACTTGTGCGGCGGAAGATTGAAATTTCGGATCTTGTGCGGAGGATATTCCTTTAAGCAATGACCATAAAATTTAACTGTTTTCTGAAAGACAAAACTTTACCAAACTACCCCTTAAAGGGCCTCTGACACGCCATAAAAAAATATTTTTTTCATGCTAAACGTTGCAATGGCATATCAGGACATTACAAAAAAATTGTTTCACTATAGAGTTGCTTAGTTTTTTTATAAAAAATAGAAATACGAGGCCCAATTCAAAGTTCCCGCCGTGCACTGTGACGTAACAGTGTACCGCAAGGTGTCGGGGTGGTCAGAAGGGAGGCATCGCCGGAAGTCACGTGAGTTGTATCCCTCCTGTTGCTTACCGCGAGCGCGTGTAATATGTTTTTAATATTTTTGCTATTCTCCGCACCTCCACGAGCGATCCAAGCAGACAAGGTTTCTTTTATTTGCTTTTCATCGCTTAATGTTGCTGTAAAGGTAGAAGAAGCGGAGTCAGTGAATTGACGTGATTAACTACAATGCCTAGAAGGTGCTGTGTGAGGGACTGTCCCGGTATTTCAGCAACTGAAGAAGAGATCACACTGCATGCATTTCTGAGAGACATATACACAATTGCAAGCATGGCACCTCACTGGTGCCCCATGCACGCAAGCATGTGCAGCGTGCGCGTGAACGTAGCTTTGGCAAGCTTACAATCGCACGGGAGTGCCCGCACGAGCAGAGACATGGCAGCGGCCAGATGCCCTGATTGCAATCGTCTATATCGGCCGCATGAGCACCCAGTAAACAAGTTCTACTCATGCTCTAGACAAAATAGTTACTTTGTGCTCGACGTTTACTTGTACTTGGTACACTCACCAGTTCGTATTCTTTAGACGGCAGGCATCTTCAGCCTGGAGAGTATCCGATGATTCAACGACCTCGGTGTCTCAACCTTCAGCAATGCGAACGGGCGTGTCGTATGCTAGCAATCCTAATTTCTGCGAGCGTTCTAATTTTTTTTTTCAAAACTTGATAGCTTGTTTTGTGCCCAGTATAGCCCTGTATTATCGGACTGACGGCATGCACTCGTACACTGGCTTGTACTCGCAACGCTTTCATCATTGACCTCTATCATGTCGATCCACTGACTCTTCGTCCTCAAATTTTACAGCACGCAAACTAACCAACGGTGCAGGGATAAAGAGCTAGTGGAACTGAAACTTCGTTTTCTACGATCGCTCGTACGAAGAGCAGAATAATAAAAAGAAAAAAAGTCTTAGGCACGGTCGCGGAGAGCACGAGGAGTGAAACTCACGCGACTTCCGGTTAACCTACTTTTAGTGACGTAGCTCGATGCCTCCTTTCTGACCGCCCCGACACCTTGCAGTACACTGTTACGTCACAGTGCACGGCGGGAACTTTGAATTGGGCCTCGTATTTATATTTTTTATAAAAAAACTACGCAACTCTATAGTGAAACATTTTTTTTTGTAATGTCCTGATATGCCATTGTAACGTTTAGCGTGAAAAAAAAAATATTTTTTTTTGGCGTGTCAGAGGCCCTTTAAAGGGATACTGAACCAAAGAATTTAGTGCCCATAATAAGTGGCGCACGTTCGTTCCACGAGCCAGCAGCCGCCGGTGTGCGCGAGCACACGCAACGAAAATGACGTCAAAAACCTCCATTCGCGCTAAAGAGGACAGTGAGATGCATGGGCTTCGGGCCAAAGGAGAATAAAGACAGGCTTTTCATATCTACAAGTGAAAGCTACGTGCTTGTTAGGCCAATTAATCGCTTACCTTTTACACCAGACACGACTGTGTAGATGAAAAACTTGTCTTTATTCTCCTTTGGCCCGAAGCCCATACATTTCACTGTCATCTTAACCACGAATGGAGGCTTTTGACGTCATTTTTGTTGCGTGTGCTCGCACACACCGGCGGCTGCTGGCTCGTGGAAAGAACGTGCGCCACTTATTATGGACACTAAATTCCTTGGTTCAGTATCCCTTTAAAGTAGTTTGGACCAAAAATCTCCAAAGATTACACCTCCTGTAAAACTTAGTCACGGTGGACATTACCAGAGCGTCTTAGCATCCTAGATGATTTTTATTATCTAACCATTCGACTAGAGCCGCCCAATGAGCTACGCTTAGAGTATCGGCACTCTACTCCTAGGTATTGTTGTGGTCGCCGCCATCTTGGTGATTAGTGCAGAGCAGACGCAACTGTCGATCACCACTATCAAAAGTGCGACTTCCCTGAGCTGTAGCTGAGGTCTTAGCAAGGTTATTTGATATCGTATTGCTCTGTTGCAAGCTGTTTTTAAATGTCTGAAGGACGAAGAAGCGTTTCGTGCGATCTCAGATAAAACTTCAAATAACTGGCCACCATGATTTTAAGCCACAAGATGGGTAACTGTTGTTACTCTGAAGCTTAGCTTATCTAGTGGCTCTACATCCGGCATTTGCTGTCTAAAGTTCATATAATCATGCACGCTCCGGCTCCTACATTATAGACCCTTTCACAAATTCAATGCCATCTAGTGGCTCAAATATCAGTCTAAATTTCTGTATGCTAATGGAGGTTAGAATGTGGTACATATCTGTCAACGGCAGACGTACGAAAGTTGCGGTTTTCTTCGCTGCACAGTTATTTTTCTATTTGTTTCAGTTGCGACGGTGTGTACCACTCTGTACAAGGCGCTCGGTGGAGTCAAATTTTTGATACAATTCACCATATTCTATTGCAATGAGATGTCTGGGGCGTGCCGAAGCCAAGCATTCCAAGGTTTTACATGAAACCCTCAAATGCGTAGCGCGTAGAAGCTTATAAGTCTCGTCACGGTAACATAGGAGAATAATGCAGCGAACTAACGTCTGGAATTTTCAGGCTCCGCTTCGGTATTCTTTCTCCACCAGTCATCAAGAGAACGCAATTAGCATGTACAGATAATATGAACTTTAATGATGATAGTTATAGAAGTTGCCAGACAAAATTTCGAAAAGGGTCTATTGTCTGGGCGCGGGCGCCGCAGGAGCTGCTTTCCCATGGTTCACAGATTATAATTGGTTTATTAAGAAGACGAATAGGTTAACTGGCTCATAGCCATGGCTCATGTCATGCCTCGGCTATGAATCCGCCCATGGGCACGAGCCATAGCCATGTTCATGGGCTGCCAAGGGCGTGAACCTGTTTTTATAACAAAGAGCCAAGGTACTTGACATCACGTACCTCCGTACATCGACCTTCTCGCCCGATGTCCGTTTCGTCAACGTACTTGTCGCACCCCTCAATATCTCAAAAGCGACTCTTGTCTGACCTGTGTGCAGCCTGTCGCATTGTTTCCGGAGCCTAGACCATGACCCAACATGATTGTTTTTATTGTTTGCCAGAGACTTCGTGCGCACTCGGATGGCGCAGAGCCATTTATACTGAGAAAGTTAGGCCAATGGACGAAGCTTGTTGCCCACTAGAACCTGCGAAATTCGCAATAACAAAATGGCGTTACTTCTTTGTCTTTTTTTATTCCTAAAAAATCACATAGAGTTCCAATGAGTCAAAGCCACAAAATGGCGGACGGAAGTATAGTCATCCCCCGCTTTTCAGACTACGTTGTTGTAGCTGCCAGGCTGTCAAAATCTTCTGAAGAAGGCCAACCTCTCTCAGTATAAACGGCTGTGGGATGGCGCACTTCGCATGCCCTTCTAACATTGTAACCGAAAGTGGGTGATAATTCGAGTCCACCCAATTCGGCGAGTTGTGTTGACTCTTAGAAATAATTAAATTTTATACAACAGCATAGCACTCCTATCCAACTGTCTGGTTGAGGGCTTTCACCCGCTCCTCACGTCCGCTCTCAAAGCTCGTGCAAACTCCAGAAAATGGGCAAAACATGATTTTCATATCTCTGATTGCAGTTTCGATTGTTTTAAAAGGACACCTCGGCCGTGCGACCTATGAACTCATGTATGAAAAGACCATACTGTTGCCATCCGAGTACTTCTAGGCCAACCTATCAACAGCCGTACGGTCAAAAGACTACGGCACCAACCTAAAGAATATTTCTTTTGCAGACCTACAGCCTGTAACGAGCACCGGAGGTACTAAAGTTACCCCTACATGGCGCAAGATCTTTAGGACACAACGCATGTGTTTGAGCGCTAAACAAGCCAAAGCGAGACACTGTAACCACATTTTTACTGTAGTTCTCAAAAAGAAGGAGAATGAATATTTTATCGCGGTTCATGGGAAACCGGACAGAATCGATCTCAAAAGTCTTATATTGCGGATGACCTTGAGCATTCGTTGTGAAATTTACAACTGTCCAGAAAAACAGACCAAAACCAGATCGCCGACCAAAACCAAACTCCGCAGACGCACTGCTCGTAAATCACGTAAAATACGAACGAAGTTTTTCTGCACACATGATGACAGATTTATCGACGGACACATGTTCGGAGCGCGTTTGCTCTAATACATTTGTATGCTTTCAACATGTCTGCAGATGGGCTTTTCCCCCACGACTAATATGACAAGATCGTCATACAAAGAGGATGAATGGATGAATGGATGGATGTTACTGACTATACCCTTTGTAACGGGCGGTAGCTTGCGCCACTTATCCCAGACAGAGTCTGCAGACTGTCTTTTGTATGATGTATGTATTAACACCGGCTTGAGTACGTTTAACGCCCGATGATGCTCCTCGTCTCCGCTAGCTCGTGGGACAGAACGCTGAAAGCAGATGTTTATCGTCGTGTCCTTATCTCTGCCCTTCACCCCAACACTCGCACATATTACGTCATAAATAAGAACGACGACGCTCACGCATTAACGATTCACCGAGCCCGACGAGAACTACTAGGCGTGCCAAACAAGAGCCCAGCAGTGGCGCGGCACACATGAGGCATTGGGCGTTCCGCCGTACTCTACGCTTATCGGGTAATGTCTAGAGAAAACCCTCGGTTCAACTTCGCGCGGTTTCGCTCGCGGGAATAACAATTGCTCGCTAAATCTTGACCAGACGTGTACACGTTACCCAAAAAAAGTAACTAAATACGTTACTCGTTACCGATTTTCAAAAGCAACGCGTTACGTTACCTTAAAAGTAACGTAACGCGTTACGTTAAGCTAACGTTTCGCGTTACTTTGACGGCCAGATACACAACTGCTTTTGTAACATGGTTTATGGTTTCCTTTTCGGTACGTGTTGCACTTAAGCAGTAGCTGCCTCTCAAAAGTGTTCATCGGTTATGTTTCCCCGCTTCCTTGAGAATACATTTTCGGCGACGCTGAAGAGTCGTTCTACTGACGCGCTCGAAGGAACGGCAGTGTTTTGCTTCAGAAAGATCTCGTGAATCTGGGATTCCCCTCTCTTTTTGTTTTCTGTGCTTCTAAAGTTTGAAGTTGAGAATGGGATCTGTACCTTCCCGTGTTGGCAGGCTCCGGGCTTACATTCGGTCTATACACGATTTTAGAAAGGTTCAACCAGCGTACAAGTTTGACTCACGTGTTCAGCGATAAACGTTGTCGTACTTTCATACTGTATAGTTGTTTTTCGGGTTGCCCCATCTGCCTTTGTCGGAATAGACGCATACTCAGGTTAGAAATAAAACGAGGTCGCTTAAACGGTGTTGTACACTGATAAGCAACGAAATACCGTTACTCGTTACTTGGCCTTAAAAGTAACTAAGTACGTTAGAGGCCCCTTTTTTTAATAAGTAACTAAACAAATTACCCGACCCGAAGATCGACAAGGTAAAAGTAACTCGCTACTAATAATGCGTTACGTTCATGTCTGATCTAGACACTGATCACTGATCAATCCTGCGTGTCATAGCACTGCGCGGCTGCCAATCGATTATGTACACTGAAAGGCTGGTGATCTGGAGACAAAATGAAAAAAAATGGGGCAAAAGAAGATACTCACGGAAATTGCTTCATATAATTACTTTATCCTCGGATTTTTTTTTTCTGTGTTACAGTAATTTTGCAATAAATACTATAAGAAAGGTGCCAACTCTACTTTGAGATAATAACAGAAAGTCAAGGTGAGTGAAAGGGTTGTTTTTTGTTGAGAATTGGACAACTAGCGTTATGTTGTTTCCAATCTTCTTAAAACAGTGGTCACATTGAGAATACATAACAAAATATCAGACTGCATTCCACCGTCTGAGGCCTGTTTCTTCTAAGTAGGATTTCAATTCATTTCATTTATTTCACCATCATGGCCCGGTTAGGGCATTACATAAAGGAGGGTGGGATAGTACATGCTTATACAAATCAAGATGCGAAAGCACAGGTTAATTTAATGCATTCCGAGTAAATTCAGTTAAATATAAAATGGAGGCAAACACTAATAACAAGGAAGATGAACCCGTAAACTTGAGAGACAAACTTCGGGGTCTACGATGGTAACAATGGTAGTTAGTAAGCTGTTCGAGTAGCGGATGGCTTGAGGGAGGAAAGACTGTTAGATGCGCTCGTAGAACCGAATGTACTATCGGGGAAAAATGAAATGCGAACAAAGGAGCGCGTTTCTCGCGGTACATGTTGCGCCGCCTGGAAGTGAGCCTAGGGGCGAGAGTGCATGGCCTACTCCGATGTGCTCACGCCCCTCACTCTGCGCTCCCCAAGCTTCGGCAGTGCGCCTCTCAGTGCGCTGAAAGCTGTCACCACTATCTTTGCCTGCTCGACAAGTGCGGCGAGCTTTTTCGCACCGCACGCGCTGAGCCAGCAAAGATAGTGGTGATAGCTTTCAGCGTACTAAGAGGCGCACTGCCGAAGCTCGGTGAGCGCAGAGCGAAGGGCGTGAACACATCGGAGTAGGCCACGCACCCTCGCCCCTAGGCTCACTTCCAGGTGGCGCAGTCTGTAGCGCGAGCCACGCGCTCCTCTGTTCGCATTTCATTTTTCCCCGATAGTACATTTACTTGCGCAGCAGTTGTTAAGGTGGGACGATGTTCTCTCAGGAGGTAACGACAAGGATGTCTTGAGATCGGGACAATGATGGTAGTCTTTATGGACTTTATAGACAGGCGAGAGACCTGCCTGAGGAGCTGCAGACAAGACAGGGTCGGTTGACTTTTTAAGGCGGACGAACTGGCTGAAAACTCGTGTGTAGAGAAGATGAAACGAGCGGCACGGTTCTGCACTGCCTTCGGCTGATTGTTGAGGTAGGCCTAACGAGGACTCCAGATGGAAGCTACATATTCTAATTTAGGCTTGACGAACATGTCAAACGCCATCTTGCGGACGAGGGGAGGAGAGATGCAAAGGTTACGTCGAATGAATTAAAGAGTTCCTAATGATTCAGCATGTATGGTTTCAATGCATGGCTTCAATTCAATGTATGTATAAATTCAATTTCATGAGAGGTCTGATGATATTTTTACACCGAGATATCAATATGTTGAAACGGTCTCGGTCCGGTCAGAGTTGATGACATATTTATATGATAGGACAGATCGTTTTCCTAGTGAAGGATATTAGTTTACATCTGGACTTATTTAACGACATCAACCACTGTTGGCGCCATTGGCTAGTTTTTGGAAGGTAATATTGAAGCTTGTTTTGATCGTGCACACATGTTGCCTTTTTTATAGACGATGCAATAGTCTGCGAAGAGACGTACTTGAGAAGAAATGTGGATGGGAAGGTAATTTATATATATTCAATAAAAAGCTGGGGTACAAGAACGGATTCTTGAGGAACAACGGAAGGTACATTTACTAGGGTTGAGTCGTGATCACTGGTGACTGCAATTGAAGGTGGGAAGAAAGAAAGTCACGCATCCATCCAGTCACTGAGGGGTCAAGCGGATTAGACGACAGCTTGGCAAGAGGAGGTTGCTGAGGAACACGGTCAAAGGCTTTAGAGCAGTGATTCTCAACCCTTGATGTTTCGCGGACCACTGTGAATCGGCAAAGATGATGGGGGACCCCATTCATGTGAGGGGAAGGAAAATTGATATGTTAATTATGATCATGATTTTATAAATGGATATAACTAAGGCCTAGTGTAAAGTAGACTTCCCTCATTGACATAGACACCAGAAAACTCACCCAAAAATTGGAACGTTTTTTCTCAATCTGAAGAAAATACAACTTTTATTGCCGGGCTTGACTGATAAGGCAGGACTTCGCGGAGACATAGAATGCCTTCGCGGACCCCAAAGGGTCTGCGGACCCCCATTTGAGAAACACTGCTTTAGAGAAATCAAGAAAAATGGCGTGAGTTTGAGTACGACGCTCGAGGTTATTGTGTATAGATTATTAATAGAAAAGGTCACAGAGCCGCGTCTCACAGGAAAGTCAATCGTGAAAGCCATGCTGATGTTTGAAGACAAACTTTTTTGTTGTAAGGTGACCTCATTTTGTGAAAGTAAAGTATGTCTTCAAGTTGTTTAGATGATATGGATGTCATGTTACATAGGTTAAACAAAGACTGACTGTAAACATGTTCAAAACATACGTACGTATTAAGCGTGCAAGCACACTTCGAGCATGCTTACACGTCCGCATATTATTTTGTCATATACGTCTGCAGCGACTCCGTGTCTCTTGTACATTCTATGCGCAGTGTGACGGCAGTTTTAGGGTTTGCGCATGCGGTTCGCAAATAATGTTAAATACAATTAAGTTTGTAAAATATTAAAGAAGAAAAAACCCACAGCCTTCACATACATCAATAGAAATGGCATTGCATGTAATAGAAATACATTATTACATGCTTTCTACACTAGCAATGAAAAAAAAAACATATCTATTTTAATCTAGTTGCAAGCCACTTCCAACCGTCCACATAAATGGGTTCGTTCCAACTTCCGTACCGATGTTTTTAGTAAACAATGCACTCTGAAATTAATAAGATCCAAGACGAGAGCTCGCTACGGCTTTCATATACTGCCTCCGAAAAATAACGCGGCCAAAACAGGCGCGAGAGGGAGAGAGACAAAGAGAGAGAGTGAGAAAGAAAGCAATCAATTGGTGAACCTTATTTCCCTTTCTCTCTTAAGGGTACTTTGCTCCTGTGTGTCGCTGTCGTTCGATCAGCGCCTGTACCGATGCTCCCAACTGATAGATTGTTCCGCGCTGCTAGCTCCAGACAAAAAAAAAAAAAAAAAACACAAAAAAGGAACGAGCAATCTTGATTCTTGGTGATCGATCGCTAAAACAAACCGATCGAAAACAATGCCGGAACTTGCTTCCGGCGTCTGTGCATCATTTCTGGCACGAGCCTAATGGTTCTTCTCGACAGTTCGACACGTGTCGGTACTCCCTGCATTATTCACCCGCAATTTCTGCATAGTATAGTAGCTGGCGAGGAAACTTATGGATGAGTTTTCGTTCTTTGCCGGCGGCGTTTGCTCCGAAGACGTCTCGCGCTAATTGGCACGTTCAGCTGGCAATCGTTCTTGCTCGCCCGATATAAAAAGAATGAACTCACAGAACCAAAGACTATGCGGTGAGAAACTGAGGGTGAGGAAGAGACTAGGGCGCGCGGGAACGTTAGAGGACTTAGCACTGAGTTTAATGATTGGCGGGTAGGTGCAAAGGCTGCCTCTGCCTCTGCGCACCGCTGGAACGGGTTCGAACGGTGAGTGAAGACCGCGGTGTAAGACGTACAATAGGTGAGGCCACACAGCACGGCGTTTACTCCGACGCGATCGATCAGGTATGTTAAAGAGGCGCGCGTCCGAGCAGCCTCAGCCGGCAGCGTCTCTGCCGAACAGACGGCACAGGCGTAGCCTCCTTTATACTGACAAAGCCTGGCAGTTCGACGACGAATCCATAGCGTGCCCGGTCGCTGATTCGGAGCGCGAGGATCTGGTAGCACAGAGCATCAAAGAGCCATTTCTCGGGGAGCCTGGACGTCAGCGCACAGCTTTTGCAGACGCGAGGACCCTAAACGCACTTGTTCGCTCGGGAGAAGTGTGTTTCAGCGTCTCACCGCAGCGGGGCGCCAGTCACATGGCTCTCCTTTCATCCGTTGTCTGAGGCTCCACCTTTTGCATTTCGGCGGCCGCTTCTCGTGGGGATCTGCCAGGCTTTGTCAGTATATAGGAGGCTATGTCACAAGAGAGGAAAAAAAAAAAGAAACAAACAAAATTCAAAAGTTTCTCGTTCTCATGGCACCCGGCCGCACGCTCTTTCTGCTCAGAGCGTCTGTTCTGACCTGGACGGACCCTGGCTGGAACAGAGCGCCGGAGATTCCTTAGCTTCAACACGTTCATAGAACTGTTATAGCTGCCGTTGAGGCACCAAACTAGGGTCAGTGACCAAGCTATGTCTAAGCAACACGCGCAACGCAAGCACCAAGTACTACATGGCGTGAGGCACCCAGAAAACGACTTTAAGAACAAGCATGTCCCCCATAGAGACGCCCCGAAAACCGGGCCCGGGACACGCTACCATTAGATGCAAATCGAGCATCCATACGGTGGTGACGCTTACAACCAAGGAGAACTTTCTCTTTCTGCTGTGAACGCGCGCGGTGTCCACACAATCACACACACACACGCGCACACTCGCGTAACCACACACGCATACATACATACATGCATGCATGCATGCATGCATACATGCATACATACATACCTACATAGGTACATACATATATATATATATATACATATATACATACATGCATGAATGCATGCATACGTGCATACATACATACATACATACATACATACATACACGCGTGCATATACACATACATATACACATATAGCGGGTGTTTCAGCGAATACTGACAAAAATTCCTCAAATTAGTGTATTCGAGGTAAAAGAAAAATCTTCGCGGTGGTGGACGTCTAAAAATATAGGATACTTACTAATTAGTTCGATAATTAAATAAAACGACTACTTCACTTTTTAATCAGCCAAAATAGACGTATTGTTTCAATTAAAAACTTGCTGAGCATCATCGAAAATCACTAAATCAACTTTTGTTTTAGAAAGATATAACGCAGGGGCAGAATGTTACGGCGTTCCGTGAAAAAGCTCCAATTGGACACGTTCCTAGGTTTCGGTATCTTATCGGAGCGCATCTCTGCGCCTTCGGTCCTGCTCCCCAGTGGCTGAGACGCGCTTCACACGTTCGCCATACCTTTCTCCGTCCTATACGAGGGAGGCGAGGGGATGGCTTCGCACCGCGACCACCGGGGAGCGTGACCGCGGGCGCAAAGATGCGCTACAATAAAAGACCTGACTTAGTGGTACATGATGGGAAAAAACAGCTCAGAAAACGCAGACTACGAAGAGGAACAAACACGACAGGAGAATGCTGTACTCGCAACTGAAGAATTTTAATGAACGAAATAACAGACACAGAAAGCTGCTAGAACTTCAGATTGGGCGAGTTCGTTGTTCACGTTGGTCGACGTTGCAGCGCACTCACGCTTTTACACACACAACGAACAAAACTCTCACACAGTGCTCACTAGCAACCTTGTATTGCGTGTTTGACTTCTAAAGAAATTGTATTGCGTGATTAACTGTAAAACGTGATTAACTAGAAGTAGAAGCAGAAGATAATCACGCATACAAAGTTGTTAGTGAGCGCTGTGTGAGAGTTTTGTTCCTTGTGTATATGAAAGCGTGAGTGACATTTTTTTTAGTGCGCTGCAACCTCGACCAACAGAGAATGAAAAAGCACACACAGAATCTTAAAGGATTGCACATCAACAAAAGGCCACTCCCGACAACCTTGAAGCGTGTCAGTAACCTATGTCTACCCGTTCACTACGTGACTAATTTTTCTCGCAGGAAGGATACCTCGTTTGCTAACAGCGCCAACGACACGTTTCTGTTTGCCTCTGTTTCCTTCATTAAAATTTTTCAGTTGCGAGTGCAGTATTGTCCTGCCGTGCTTGTTCCTCTTCGCACTCCGAGTTTTCTGAGCTGTTTTTCCCCATCACGAATAACGTGAACCAGTGGGCCCAGTTCCCGACCTTATTATTGATTTAGTGGGTTTTGATGATGCTTAGCAAGTGTATATATTTGGAAGCATATATATTTGGAACCATATATTGGTCCCAAAGGGGGGTCGTATTGAGGATTGCTATAGTGTCATAGTGTGGCGCTGACATTATCGGTAGTTCTTTACTTGTTTTATTCTAAACGTCAGCTTCAGTAAAAACTGGAATTAGGGTCCTGCCTCTGGGGAAAGCGCCACCTATATTGAAATTGCCCAAGCCTTAGACGCCCATGCAGAAAAAAAACAAAAAAACACTCAGCTGTATTTTGACTTATCTGCCAAACCGACCACAGCTGCGAAAGAAAGAGAGAGAGCGAAATTTGAGTTTATTAAACACAGCGGTGAACATGCGCATATTTCTTCTTTGGTACACCTTGGAATAAAGGAATGGGGTAAACATGATTATAGAGAAAAAAAAACAACAACAACAACATCTATTTCGAGAGCAACGCGGCGGACGTTGACGTTCAGTCTCGGCCTTCCTGGCGCGAGCCGCCGTGTGTTTTTCAAAGCGTCGTCGCCTCCTTCTTTCCTACCGCTTCTATTTTTTTTATGTGCGTGTGTTTTTTTCTGAAATATTTTGGAAAGTGGTCAAGTTATGTTTTTAATTTTTGCGGCATCATCTCTCTCCTCTTCTTCCCCCTTTTTTTAAATATCTTATTTGTCGTTGTTTCTTAAAGGAGCTGTGAAATAAATTCAGTGCTTTGCTTAAATATTTTTTGGAGTTGGTGTCTCGAAATTTTTGAAGTAAAAAAAGCAAAAAAAAAGAACGCGTTTGCCTGCATGTCCTAGCTTTTTTTTTAAATATTTACAAAGATTGAGGTTTTCGGCACCTCTCAACTCCTTCACCATCCTCCGAGTCACGCGCGCTGCGACGTGATAAGGGGACGCGCGGGGTTCCGCTGAAGCTCTTTTTCTAGAGCACTCAGTGAGAAGCGAGAACTCAACCGCTCGCGACCACGTGACCACGTGTTTGCGCAGTGCCATCAAAACGGCGGAAGGAGGGAAGTGCCAACGTCCGTGTACGGCCATCCCCGTCCGGCTCTTCCCCCGTCCCCCCTCTGGCTTCTGGCGGCTGTTCGCGGTAGCAGACCGAGCTGACGGTTTTGTTGTCCTCGGAAAGATGGCACCACCAAAAACTCCGTATAATCAAAGTTTTGTCGAGGATACCAGATTTTTGACGCATTTATATTATTTATATTTATGTTACAACGACAACATTTATAAAAAAATTACCTTTTATCGAGCAAGTATTTGCACAACTTTCTGTCCTTTTGCAAGTCCCCCATTGACATCGCGCCGCGTGTTTCTCACGGCCGCCGCTCGCGGCTGCAGGTCGGGAAATATTTTTATTTTTGTCTCGTGATTGCGTGGCGGAATCGCAACATTTCGAAGAAAGGAGATGTGTTTTATGTCCTTTGTAACAAGATAAACGATATCAAAAGTAAAAGATGCGAATTCTTTGAACGTCAAAATCGTTGCACAGCTCTTTTCATGTCTTTTTTTTTTCTTGCAGCTGGAGACTTTGGATGTATGGCGGATAATATCAGCTGATAGAGTCCTTTATTTTTGATTAGCGTACATGCCAATTTGTTTGAATTATGGGGCTAACTATATAGAATGGAATGCCAAGTTGAAGTCCTATTCTTCGAACTCTGACAAATTAGGGAATAATAGTGTGTTTTGTCTGTTTTTTTTTTTAATTACCCGCAGACATAGAAAAAGGCCAGATCGTATGTTTCAACACATCTTGTCCACGGGGGCATACCTTCCACTGTCACCCCACGCGCGCATTCGAAGATCGCAATTTCGAATGGTTTGGACCTCCTTCGTTTACTCTTGTCCCCAGCCACTTGATAGGCATATCCGGTACGGGTGACGAAAAACTAATCAAACATTTTATGCTGCAAAGAGTAAAAATATAGAGGGGAGTCAAGAAGAAAATGGATCACGGTTACGCTCATATCCTAAATGTATTCTATAGGCGTGGTGACGGCAAAACAATGTTTTCGCCTATACTGAAAGTGACAAAATTTCAAGATGGCGGCGCCCTTCTGGAACAGGTCTATATTCGGATGGTCGTTTTCGAGCGCCGCTACCGCATGTCCGCATGTCCGTGCGAAAAATGAGACCTTTAACGTGGACAATGGCTCTCGCTGCGATCTCCCATCATGCACCGAGCACCCCCTATTCTCACGGCACGGCACGGAGGGATCGGTGCGGTATCCCAACGCGGTAGCGTCCGATGCTAAGCCGTATCAGCTTTTTTACAGCGGAGTTCTTGAGGGCTAGTTTCCAAGTTTTATGTCCGTGGGAAAGTAAATCTCGACACAAAACTCTGGACAGCTACCGCCATCTATAAGCGACGGTGGCAACCTTTCCAGCCTTTCCACTCTGGCTTGCCGACTTGCGGCCGGCCATTACTTTCTTCTTCGTCCTCGTCTGTTTTTCGCGCCGTTTCCTACGTTCTTATCATTTGGTGTTTGGACTCACGATGGGTCGGCCGCGTGCCCTTTCTTCGGAAGAAGAAAAGTGGAAGTGGAAGGAGCGGCGACGTGCGCAGCAGCGCGAATGGTTCCGCAACCACCGCGAAGCCGCTTTCGCCTCAAGTTCCACTGCGTCGAGCGCTTCAGATTCCCTTGCGAAAGAAGGGCAGATCGCTCGCCTGGAAAGCCACCTCGGAGAGCAGAAGCAACAGCTCCGCTGCTCTTCCTTCTTCACCAAAATTAAAACGCTGAAAGTTTTTTTTTTTTTTTTCAACAATAGAAGTGGTTTGAATCACGTGACCGGTCCTCTGGGACACGCAACCATACTGCGCACACTTCGAAGTTAAAGCGCTCCACAACGCTACGAGTCACGAGAACGGTGCGATCCGAAAATTATAGGGGGCCCGAAAGAACCTGGCGAATACACTTAGAGCGTCCGACTTCGACCAGTCGAATGAGTCGACTTCGACCAGTCGAATTTCACAGCACTCCAAGAGGCCGGAAACACGTATATACCATACGTTAACTTCGGTGAGGACCCAGTTCCTCATTAAAAACGTAACAGTGTGACGCTGCAACAATCCAGAGGGCTTAGAGAAGAAAAACAAAACAGGCAAGAGAGGCTGCAGGGAATGTCTCGGGTTCCCCAAAAATGTTTTATTTAGTTTGGTGTGCGACTAAATATTGATGTTAGCCGCAAAAGCGTAAGTGGTCCCTTAAAGTTGTGAAACTCCCATTTTTGGATTAAGCTGTCAGGCAAAGCGGGGGAAATCCGTGATTTGCAGCCCAACAGAAAGCCATAGCCAAAACGCTCCCTCGATTCGGTATTCTTTAATCCGGGAAAAAGAAAAAAAGAGGCCCGGAGAAATAAAAGAGTGTATGGAGCAAGCAACTTAGAAGCAACACAGATAAAGACCGGAGAGAAAGGACAACTGGAAGCTGCATTTTGATATATCAGAAAAACCGCCTAGTTCAACGCATTAAAAAGCTGCTTTCTATGAGGAACGCAGCAGACGCTGACGTCGTCTCGGCCTTCCGGTACGTACCGCCGTGTCTTTTCAAAGCGTCGAAACTCGAAACCTCTTCCATTTTTACGTGTTCTTTTACAGCGATAACTGTTAAGGGCTCTTCCGCCCACTGGAACTGACGTCCGTTATAAATGTGGACGATGCAGTGGTCGCATTAGGGCGTAGGCGAAGGGCGTTGGGCGTCCGTCGTCGACGTTCCCAAACCCTCGGAAAAAGATCGTCCGCTTCCTGCGAGATTTGATCATGGGTCCGCTGCGTGTGGAACGGGGGCGTCCTCACTGAGCTACGCAACTTTCTTTTTCGATATCACTGAGCTACGGATGGGTGGATGGATGTTAAGGGCCCTTTGTAACGGGCGGTAGCTTGCGCCACCGAGACAAAGTCTAAAACGACAAACGCACAATTCCTCCCGCCCTTCTAAGCCACTTTTCTCCCCCTACCTATCGCCATGCAGTGTGAGATACCCCAAAAACAACCTTTAAAAAACCGGGAAAAAAAAAAATCTCCCCCCTTTTTTTTTTTTTTTTTGCCTTTTCTCCCCGGCGAGGGAGTCGCCAATTTTCCTGTGTTGCAGCTTTGACCAACGTTCCTAGGATGGTTGTTCTCTGTTGAGTGGGTCCGAGCAGGTACGGGCGGATAGCGTTCCTTGCGCCACCAGCGGCGAAGCCACCACGAGCAGGGGAAAAGGTCCGTTTTACAAGTAACACCCTTTTTGTGCAACTTCTTGGGCAAACCTTATGTTTACCATAAAAATCACAACAGAATCAAGGGCTGTGGCATTTGAGTACACAACAATACCTGGTGCCCTGCCCGTTTTGCATTCGGTACATTGCTTGACGAAGGGCGAGGCCAGCACGACAACCGCTCCAGCCTCCCGCGTCGTCTGCTCCTCATACTGCCGTCAAGTATGGCCGCGCCTCGCCAGGCAATAAATGTAAACATGCCCTAACGATCGTTCGCTGCCACATTGCGCGTCGGGCGGTAGCCCGCCGGAAGACATATTTCGTCCGGTAATGAACAGCAATTTTTCGCACTCCGTTTCCCCTCATAATGAGTCGCAGAAAGCTCTACAAGCCAGGGAAGCCAGTCCAGCGCCGTCTGGCTGTCACGTGACCCTCGGGAGGGCAAGACAGTGGGGTAGGTGCTATACGCGCTGGATGGACCGACCAACGGCTTCCCTCTTAACCATTTTGAAACATCCCAAGCGTGAGGCAGACGAAAGCTGACACGAAGAAAATTTTGAGACGCCCTCCTTCTCTCCTCTTGGTGTCAGCATTTCGTATTCCTCAGTCTCGTGCTGCATCGAAATATTCACTATACACTAGCTCACACTCGCCCTCACGTTCTGTTCCCTTTCATCGCCTCACCCCGCTCTCTGCGCTTGCGCATTTGCGAGAGCGGAATCACGTAAATGAATTACGAGTGTCAGTAGGGGAGGTTTTAGTAGATCGCGTTAACGTTTCGTGTTCCACATTGCGCGTGCGCGGAGCCCAAACTGCGTCATGGATTGGCGAACAACGTGGAACACGCACCGTTACCGCAAACTTACGGCGCTTGCGTTCGCTCCTACGCGCAATGCTAAAACTCTCTACCGTCCTCTGTGGTCAATCGCGAGGTAAGATAGGGTGTAGCCTGTCTCTCGTTTTCACTTTTCCTTTTGTTTTGCTACGTTTCGTTTTCTAATTTGTTCGTCCTTCTTATTCGTCTCCTTTCGCGTGCCAGACATACTTGGCAGCCGCGCGTTTTTCTTCTTTGCTTTCGCTTATCTCGCACTCCGGAGGATTTCTTTCGCTAGGCTGCACATCCGACATCAGGAGATTTCCTGTTTCGAAGGATCTCCCCGTCATGCATTCAGTCTTTTATATTATATATATAAATATTTTCCTTTTTTTTATCTAGTCACCGACGAGATGAGAGCGGCCCGGCGTCTCCTTCCAACTCTCGGCCTCCAGAACGCGTACATTGTCTTTTGTCGTGCTTTGGCTAGACGTGCACGCTGAAGTCTTACGAGACATTGAAGAGCTATCGAAGGCGGGAAGCTCGCACTGGGGGAGGGAAGACCGAAACTCCTCCCTGCCCTTCTCATTCTCTCAGTAACATATAGTTTTTGTTTTGTTGATGTCGTTGTTGTTGCCCTCAAGTCTACGAATCCATGTTGTCATGCTTACAAAAAAAAAAAAAAAAAATTAACACAAAAACGTGCTTTTTACCAACGAATGCCTGCATGCCGCAAACTTGACAAACTTTACCCTGTCAAAAGCATTTTCCGCGCTTCTAATTTGCTGGTTGAGCTTGTTGTAGTCGTCGTCGTCGTCGCGTCTGTAGGAGAAATATTTTCTTTCTTTTTGGTAAATAGAAATATTTAGTCCTTA
>JABSTQ010008064.1:0-25525 GCA_013358835.2 Ixodes persulcatus | reverse complement strand
ATTCTCTGTAAAAATGGATTTCAGCAGATGATACCATTTTCGCTCGAAGACGTTATCCTGTCCGTTAAAATCGCTGCCGATTTTCTGCGGTCGTGGTGATTCGCTATCCCCGTGCTTCGCTGGAAAGCAGACCCACATGCTTTGTTCCTAAACAGTGCGGCTATTACTTTAGCAAATACGGTATACAGGGTGTTTGTTCCTACTTGTATCTGAATTAAAAAAAAAAAAAAAACAGTTGGGGACCCATGGGTGCTGGCCTCACTGTGCATTTAACGGTCTCGGCGGGTGCAAGACGGGATAATATAGTACGATCCTTTAGCTAATAACTAAAATGGCCTAATTTACATTTTAAGTATTGGTTTTATTATTCATGTTCCAGCTGCAGATTTAAAGAAATCACAAGCAATGGCTAGACCAATGCATACAATTTGCGATAAGGCAATAGTATCCGAGATATTCATTCATTTCTTTTTGCATGTTTTTCGGCAGTTCAAAAAGTGCAGGCATAGAAGCGAGCCTAAATATATAAAGTGGGGTGCCCCAAATAATGCCTCGAAGAAAAAGTGACTTTCACTTCGCCGTTGTCCGGTCGATGCTTCCACCAACCACGCGCTGCCGAGATATAAAAAAAAAATTGGGTTGTGTGTTTGTTATACATCCTAGAACTTGGTCTGCCTCAACGGGCGACGAGTCTCCCACCTGTAGATGAGCAATTTAGCCAGTGCAGCACAACCGCTTGCCTGGGGTCTTTAACGTGCACCACGCAGTAGTGATACACGACCGCACGCCGGTACGATGCTCATCCAGATCGAAACGAGCAGGGGTGGGGATTAAACCCAGGATCCCTGGGTTCTGCAGCGCGAGCTTTCGCTCCACGCGCTCCGAGTTCAGAGATATAAGACAGTTTTAGTGGAGCGTACGCTAAAGCTTTGCGTCCGCAAATAAATCGCGGGTCGGGAGTGCGCATGCTCAGAACGCAATGCAAGGGCTAGCGTATTGCGTACGCACAAAACGCTGGGGAATTTACGCTGCGGGCTAGCGGGCTTTGCGGGAAGCTCTCGAGAGATCTCGGGCCCGGCGAGAGCACCAGTTTCATGATGGCGGCTACCTCGACTGGTGCAGCCTAGGTGACGTGGTGTTCGCGAATTTCAGTGTTATTATCTGAAAGTCATATCGCCGTTCAGCTCAACGAGTGGATAGTGAACATGTGAACAGCTCGCAATGTGCGTCAATGCTTCGATCTGCTCACCGTAAGCCTCTTCGCGCTGTTCGTCGCCGACGGACCAACGACTCTTAAAAAAAGTAGCCCAAGTTGTCGCCGTGCACTGAACAGCAGTAGTTCATGAATCTGTTCCCGTGATAGCATCGCTAAAAGGTGCCATTTCCACGGGACGATTGACGGAAGCTTGGTGATCAAAACTGGCTACGCAATAGTCTTGTAGCCTCCAGTACCCTGCAGAAAAGCGCGCTTGACCAGGGAGCTGCGGCTTGGCTTACTTTGAAATAAAATGATTGGAAACGTTTTTATTTTTAACATTTCCTTTGAGGAGCATGGTGGTGCTGTAAGAACGCGGAATACTACGGCTCTGGCAAAGTCAATCAAGAAGGTGGTGCGAGATGTTCACTCGGCAACGTTTACGGAAGGTACAACTAAAATCAGTCCGAACAGGCAGTATTTAACGTACACTATACTATTCCGTATCGCGTACGTAGGAGCCAGCAGCGCTATACTAAAGCTGTTTAAAGAAGACGTTACCAGCATGGGTATGCCACTCTTGTACCTTGATAATGAGCTTCGGGACCTTTTACAATTACCGGCAAACATAAAAACAAAAAACAAAAACGTAACCTAAATATTTAAAGATCATTGCTTTTTCGCAAAATTCATGAATTGGTGTAACCGTTATTAGTGATTTGCTTTAAAACTTCAATTGGAACATGCATAATAAAACCACTTTCCTTTCATTTCATTTCATTTCATTTATTTTATTATGTCTCTCAGGGCCCGAAGGCATTACAGAGGGAGTGGGGCACAGTAAATGGAACAAAGCAAGTACCGTAATAACGAAAAGTAAAAAAAATACCCAAAATAACTACTTAACATCATTTAACAGGTTAGTACTGGCACAGTACATGAAATAAAACAAATATCAATGAAAAGGCAAAAAATACACAAACTTAATACTAAACACCATGTAACAGGTTAGTAATGACAATCATAAATTTATCTGAGGCAGTGATTGTGACAATGGCTACGGGAAGGCGGTTCCTGTCAATCGATGTTTGAGGCAAAAAACAAAAGAGACATTAAAGTTAGATGTGCCGCAACGAGGGATCCCAACTTTAAACTGATGATCGGTGCGTGATGATATGTAAAATGGTTCAAAAAATAGTGCTTGGCAGAGAGTAGGGTTAGAGTGATAAATCTTATAGAACAAGCATAGACGGTATATTTTTCGACGAAGAGAAAGAGTGGGCAAGGATAGAGATGCTTTCATTAAAGTGGTGCTAGCTGTGCGGTGAGAGTTAGAAAGTATAAAAAGGGCGGAGCGGTTTGAATGGATTCTACGGCAGATGCAAAAGTGATACCAGGGTTCGTGATTGAGGCGGCATATTCAAGTTTAGGGCGAACTAAGGTTTCATAAATGAGAAGCTTAAATAAAAGAGGGGCATGAAAAAAAGTTTTTTTGATGTATCCTAATAATTGATTTGCATTTTTTGTGACATAGTCGACATGAATGTTCCAGGACAGATCATTTGAAATGTGAACACCGAGGTCTTTATAGGAGCACACAGGAAGGAGGGTAGAGTGTTTGATGGAGTAGGAAGGGCAAATGATTATGTGACGAGAGACAAACATGGATTTACATTTAGAGATATTAAGTTCCATAAGCCAGTCTTTGCAGCATTCGGTTACATTGTTAATATCGGCCTGAAGATCAGAGATGACAGAGTCGTTAAAGATTTCTTTCTAAATAACACAGTCGTCAGCAAAAAGGCTAATAGAAGAGGAGACACGGGTAGGGAGATCATTAATATAGATAATAAATAGTAGTGGACCGAGTACAGTACCTTGTGGAACACCGGAGTTGTCAGGCGAGTATGGGGAATTAGTTCCGTTGGCGTGGACAAACTGTAGACGGTTAGTCAGAAAGGCGTCTATCCAAGCGAGAACGTATGGGCACATGTTAAGGCTACTAAGTTTCAAAAGTTCATTGAACATTGTTAGTTAATTATCCGACGGATCGTGTTAAACATAGCCCAATCTAACGTGCGCCGAAAACGTTAAATTGACAGGAACAGCACCGATGTAAAGGTCACCCAACTTTTTTACAAAAAAAAGCTAAATGTAAAAAAAAAAATCTGTGTAAATATAATATTCTCAGCATGAAAAAAAAACTGTTATCATTGTGCACAAGTAAGTACGCAAGCTTCCGCTTCATTAGAACAATGGAGATTCTATTGCACATAATGTGCATCCGTGACTGAGCCATGCACGAGACACGGCAAAAACTTGATTAGATAACCCAAATAACCTCGCTTCGGCTCTTTGTTCGGCGCTAATCTTCTCAACGTGAAGATATTATTTCCGGCATAACTCGCAAAACACACAAATGCCTTTATATATATATATATTTTTTGCGTTTGGAAATGTACTAACGCAGGAGAAATACCAAGCAATTTGTACAGTCAGAAACTTGACTGTACAAAAACAAAAACGTTGCATTGCGGTTTTACTCTGACAGTCCAGCCCTTGACATAGCTCCCCTATGATCAATCACTGAAACGAAAAAGGGGGTCAAAGCGCAGAAAATACCTGACGGCCGGGTCAATGTTGTCGCTATTAGAAACGTTAACGCGGTTTATAATTTGTATTATATCTGCATAATTGAAACAAAAAAAAAACCCTAGAGCTATTGTTAATACTCCGCGTGAATTATAACCGACCCTGAAAAACTAATAAAATATCGGAATTCCAAAACAAATGGGATTATATTCTAATAAAGCGTATGAGCGGCAAGTTCTTTTGCTTTTTTGTCGATAATATTGAATGCCTTACAAATTTACAATTAATCACAAGAATAATAATGTTATTAAATTAGAAAAAAAAACTGCAAATTATATCTACAGAACCTTTTTGGGTTTGAGTTTTGGCCTTCGAAAGGGCAGAAGGTACATCTTGCCAGTTTTGCATTTTTCAGGATTCTACCATTTGAAGGCTCGAAACTTGTAGATTATTTTTTGACAACAATTATAACTTTTTTTTACTCACTTAAGACTTTGTATAGACATACTAAAGTTCTCCAGAGTTGTGTTTTTTTTTATTTTATAAGATAAACATTTTTTTAATCTTGTACCGTTGATAATAATGCCTAGTTTTGAAATTCGCTCAATAACTACTGCCACCCGATCAGTCTCCGCCTGGTGTGCTCTCCCAAGAAGTCACACCTTAAAGCAGAGCAGAGTAACCAGTTTAATGTTCCTTGTTGATGTCTCGGTCACTGTCCTTGGTCCCAGGCGCTCCAGTTAGGACCGTCCTCCCTGTCTTGTGCATGGCCGAGTTGCTGGAGCTTGCCCTGTTTGTGGCCTTTCCGTTCGCTCCTCCTCTCGCACTCTGGCCATGGGTGTCAGTCCGGGGCGCCGGTCGGCCACCCATGGCGTGTCCCCCCGCCCCGTCTACCTCCTCGGCTTCCCGAAGTTTGAATCGAGCTAGCTTTCCATGTACAACTATTTAAGCCTCCAATAATTGTACACCAAAAGAAACACCAATTTTAGGAATAAGAAATATTTTATGTTTCTTATGCTTAAATGTTAAGGCATAAAAAGATAAAATGAGACCTTTTATCCAAGCCAATTTAAAGATAATATTATTTTTAATTTTGGTATAATTATATAAAAGAGACAATACTGCAAATGATTTTAATGCAATTAAATGCAAAGGTGCAAGCGAGCTGGACAAGAATGATGAAAATAATCCCTGGAAAAGGCGAACAAGAGGGACAAAGGACAAACACAAATCTCCAAACACAGCTAGGTGACTGGTGCGCGACCGAAAAAATCCGCCTGGACCGGGTATCGAACCCGGGACCTCTCCATTACAGGTGGAGCGCTCTACCAACTGAGTTAACCAGGGGTTAGACGTCAGTAGAGCAAACGGGTTTTATCAACCGCCACCAGTCTAACACCAACAAGGGTGAAGCTTGCAATTTAAGGTTATGATTTTAATGCAATTAAATGCAAAGGTGCAAGCGAGCTGGACAAGAATGAACTGACGTCTAACCCCTGGTTAGCTCAGTTGGTAGAGCGCTCCACCTGTAATGGAGAGGTCCCGGGTTCGATACCCGGACCAGGCGGATTTTTTCGGTCGCGCACCAGTCACCTAGCTGTGTTTGGAGATTTGTGTTTGTCCTTTGTCCCTCTTGTTCCCCTTCTCCAGGGTTTATTTTCAACACTGCAAACTTGAGAAAAAATCCTAAAAATACAAAATTTAACGTCATTTCAAACATACGTATTTTTCATTTTTTTCCAAGCTTTTATGAAGCCCATTTTGTGTTCTTATATATGCAATATAATTTCTTTGCCATGTAAGAACTTGTCATAAGAAGCAGTGCGTTTGAAACGAACACACATTTTTACTCCATTCAAAGATAAAAAAGATTATCAAGATAATACAATTAAATGCAAAAGGTGCAAGCGAGCTCGACAAGAATGACGAATTTTCGGTCGCGCAACAGTCACCTAGCTGCTGTGTTTGGAGATTTGTGTTCGTTCTTCATCCCCCTTGTTCCCCTTCTACAGGGATTATTTTCGTCATAAAAAGATATGGGCCGTTGCCAAATCTTTCACGTAAGTTATTTATATATATATGCTTGTAACGTGACCATAGTATTCATGATATACATCAGGTGCCATTTAGTAAACATTAAGTATGACTGGTAAGTTATAACGAAAACAATGTTAATGCACATGTCCTGTTCAATTGTAAAATCTTATGATTCACAACTTTTCTTTAAATGTACTAAATGAAACGTCTTTTTTATTTAAAAAACATAAAAATTAAGTTTCCCAAACCTCTATATCAGGCAATCAAGAGCGAGATAAATTTTTTTCAGAAATCCAGCAAGCCGAGTGCTTACTTTTCCTACCTTCTGGCGGCCGCATTTTCACGTATACTGGCGAAGTTCTTTTAAAACTTTTTGAGTTTCTTTCTATTTGAGGCGATAACAAATCATACAGATACATAACAATACATAGAACTTTAAGCATAATAAGGTCACACTAACATTACAGGGTGATAAAAGAAAAAGTGATTTTAGTGAGGTTAATATTACTCTTGAGGGTTCGCATTTGTATTTTATTATCCCAACCCTGAAACACCCGTTTCTATTTTGAGCCTTCATCCACAATTGGCAGGATCGAAAGTTTTTCACAAGACTGAAAATACTCTATTATTTTTTTACTGTGTCACGGTACTGGGCTACGTATGCTGCTCCATTTGTGAGGAGGACAGTTGGAGGAACTTTCGGGGCCACTACACGAGAAAAATCATCAGCACTTTTAATGGTTTCCAGTTCTGACGACCTAAGGTTGTGGAAAGAGGCTTGGTGCTTAAGGACTCTCTCAACGCCATTACATGCACTTTTTTCGTGTTCTGTAGCTTCAAGAATTTGATTCGGTCACCTCCTCCCTCTTCGCCATCTCGTACAGTGAAAGCCTAGTTTTGAAATGACCAGCCTCCCCGTCCGAGATGTGGACAAGTTTTAAAAAATCGGAATGTTTTCCTTTTAGCCACTCTTCACCGTGCGCATAGCGACGTGTGCTGTATTGTGCTCGATGTCGTCGCTGACAACTTCGAAGCTGTAGATTCTGCGCTCGATTGTAGCGACGCAGGTGAAGATAAAAACGACAGGGTTCTTCTAATGAAAGCATTGTGCCACTCGCGGAAGAACGACGCTCCAAGTATCCGCACAATCAATATGTAATACAATTGTACGAGCCTTGAGATGCGACTTTTCCGAGCTTATAGCAAGCCGCTGAGCATGTCGGATGAATTACAGGGGGAAGTACCTTGTTACGCACTTTCTGAGCTCATTACAAAATGCGTTACTTCCCTTTTGTTTCTTTAGAGATTCGCCAGATTCCCACAAAGCTTCATCGATTTACTCCTCTTCCTTCATTGGCAAAGATTTCAGGGTTAAACCACCTCTTTTTGGACACACCTTACAGGTCAGCAGAACGCAGTCGTTATATGGGATAGCACAGAGGCAGTCTCGTAATGTCTCCAAGACTGAAATCTTGGTCGCCCACGTTGAATATTGCTGCTAGGCAAAGAGTAGTTGCTCCCTCTTTCGGTCTTGGTTAACTGTGTCTAACTAACTGAGATGAGATACGAGATATGTAGAAAGAATAGAACGTGCCAGCGAAGCAAAACGAAAGGGAGAGAAGGACAGAACGCGCGGGTTGGTAGGGATAATTAAACTTGGCAGGTTACCCAAACGACTTGATCGAGCTCACCATCAAAAGACTTGTCGCAGGGCCTCAATCCAAAAAGCCGCCTCCAAAGTCCCGCTTCGCGTGCATCCCCTACATTCATAACATTTCGCATCGACTGAAATCAATAACGCAGGGCTCCATCCCCAACGTGGTTTTCTCGTGTAAGTTTAAATTGGCATCTATTTGCAAAAAACGTCAACAGCCCCGGACCGGCGCCCCCTTGCTAAAAGAACCACAAAACCTGTTCCGTTCCATGCCGCAAAGAGTGTGTTTACTCAATTCCTATGTCCTGTGGTGCCCGATACATCGGCCAAACGGGGCGCTGCTTAAACGACCGCCTGAAGGGGTGTCCAAACAGGACACTACAAAACGCACGACTCCGACAAATCGTGAAAATTGAAGCGTGAGGCGTCCGCTTCAATTTTCACGATTTGTCGGAGTCGTGCGTTTTGTAGTGTCCTGTTTGGACACCCCTTGAGAGAGCACGCGAACGAGGTTAAATAGGCGGTCTCCAACGGTTCAGAGGTCATTCACCACCCGATCGCCAAACACGCATCGGAATGTACTTCCAGCTCGGCCGTCTTTCCTTCTACTACAAGAATCGGGGGTCACACCTCGATGTATGGTCGGGAGATACTAGAGGCTTTCGCCATGCGTCGATCCAAGGACAACATCGGCTCCCCGTCCATTGCCCTTTCGAGGAAAGATATAAGATTTCTTAGTCCGGAGCTTTCTCCCCTCCACGTTCCCGACAGCGACGTACCCTTGACGGCATAGTGCTCCACATTTCCACCTTTTTTCACCCCCTTCCCTTTCCTGTATATAAGCAAACTCTTGGTGTAAATAAATGCTGTTACCAGTTGGAAGTTTGTGTTTGTCCGTCCCTTCTGGTTTTCTTCCTCAAGTTTAATTAATGAAAGGGAGAGTCTGCCGCTCTCAAAGGCGGCGGCACATTAGCATTAGCTCTGGTAAGCGCCACCTCGTAATCACATGTTGTCTATAACTCCTTCCTTTCAATCACGTGCACGGATCGTCATATGGTAGTCCTTTCTAATGTTCATAGTGACCTTGTCTGTACTAAATAAACAATCACGACAACTATCAAAAAGGGGATGCGACACTCATAGATTTTAAAAGGGTGGCGGCATGTCTATGTCACTCCCGGCCCGAGGACTGCCCTTTCGTTCCCACTTTCAGTCGATGAAAAATAGCCAACTGAAGCTTACGAGAACCTTGAAGGTACTTATATGTCAATAAGAAAAAATAAATCTAAAAAACGCGCCATTAGGGAAGACGTGCACATTGCAAAAAAAAAAAAAAAATACGAAAGCAAGCGCCGAAGCGGCGCGATGCTATCAGAACTGAACATTTTATCAGAATGTTCAGGACAGTCACGACGTTCCACGCATTTCTGCCATTGTAGTACGCGAGGCTTGTTTTAGTAATTTCTATACAAATATGAGAGTTCTGCAAAAGGACTACAAAAAAAAAAATGAAAGACGTTTACTACTCCCTGTACTGCCGAATTAGAGCGCAGCTCTTGAGGATTAGGGTAGGGTATGGAGGGGACGGTATGCCTTCCTCTTCCTTTCCTCATCTACTCCTCCCGTGCTCTTCGCCTCCTTCCCTCTTCCTCCTCCTCCCTCCTCCTCCCCTTCTTATCCTCCATCCTGCTCCTCCTTCCTCTGCCTTCTTCTTCTCCTCCTCCCCTCCTCCTCTTCCCTCCTCCCCCTCCCCTCCTCATCCTCCCTTCTCCCCTCCTCCTCCCCTCCTCCTCCCCTCCCCCTCCCCCTCCCTCCTCTCCCTCCTCCCTCCGGTGTGGTGCAGTATGGGAAACGTCCCATAATGCAACGCGCGCGTCACCGCGGTGCATTATGGGATGTTTCCCATAATAGACCGCGCGGTGCCGAAACGTCACCGTGCCGAAACGTCCGCGCGGTGCATTATAGGAAACGTCCCATAATGCATCGCGGTGACCTCCCCGGTGACCCTCGTGACATCACGACGGTCCCGCACGTTGCATTATAGGACGTGTCCCATAATGCACCGCGCGGTTGCGCCGACGCCGACGGCGACGCCGACGCCGCTCAAGCCGGAAACGGGCGCCTAAGAGGTGCGCTCTAAAACTCACGTTTATATTGTATACCTGAGGAATCATGAAAGTGTTCTATAGTATTACAAGCCAATCGCTGAAACTTCTATTCCTAAACTGGTTGAGAATATCCACATCGCAGCGTTATTGCACGCAGTTGATTTGTATCCCCAGAAACATTATTTACTGCCCCCTCCCCTTTCCCCCCTCCCTCCCCACGCCCTCCGAATACGAGTTTTTTTAGTGCAAAATAAACGACGCATCGCAGACCGCTAATTCTTCTCCCAAATGTAGTGCTAGCTGTCTGAACTAGGTGCCCGAGTTTCAGAACTAACCGTTATCTTATTTAGAAGTTATATTGATTTTTTTGAAAATTTCAACTACAAGTCAAGGCCCGTTCTCGGTAACTGGTACCACATTGCTCCGCATTCGTGGGTTGTGTCGGCCGCCATTTTCTTTTAGAAAATTTCATAAAATTATTTCCGACTTTTAATTAACATAACGTTTAGTTCTGAAACTTTGGCATGTGGTTCGGGCAGCTAGCACTACACATCGGCGGAGGATAAGTGTTCGACGATGCGCAATTTAATTTTGCAATAAAAAAACATCTTTGTAAATTGTTTGGGGAACATCATGGGGTGCGGAGTTAGGGGGGCTGGATATATCGGTTTTGTGATGCTTCATACAAAAAAGAATTCGTACACTCCTGAACGCGAATGCATTAATCTGACAATTACGTTTAACCTCTTTTCGCTAAAATATCAAAATAATATTTCTGGTGTCTGCTCGGGCACATTTGCATTGTCATAGACGTCACAAATACAGTTAGGTTGAGGCCTTTCTTTAATTGTAATGTCGCCATGTCGGAGGTCAGAGCTCGAATACATAGCACAACTAACTTCGTGGGGAAATGTCACGAAAATTAGCAAATTTACGAATCGAAAGCTGTATTAGGGCTATATATTCCGCAGGCTAAAGATGAAAATATGTTCACAAAGACGTCAGGTGTTTTGACAATATTGACCCACGCCATTTTGTTAATGAAGTTACGCAAACAAATTGGGTGAACAATAGCGCGTTGTAGTTGATTTTTGGCTACAGAGACACTCTAAAAAAAGGGTATACTCTTACACTCCTTGTCACATGTACGACACCCCAAAAACTTCAGTTCGACGTACAGAGCACTGACGTCGAACTGACTGCCCCAACGTTTGCGAGAAAGTTGATGACGGTGCGATATAACATATTAAACAGCTAAAGTACGTATCAAAGTCTACAGAAAAAAGGCAAACAAAAACAGCAGAGGTTTTGCAGTTGAGCCAAGAAAACACCGATAACCTTTTTTGGAGTCAGTCACACTTACATTAACTATTTTATTGAGTTATACAACTCGGCTATCAAGCCACTCGTGAAATTTGGTAGCGTCGGTACAACGTCCCGTCAGTGGGCTGTACATCCAACTGAAGTTTTGGGGTGTCGTATATGTGACAGGGGGTATAAGAATATATTCTTTTTTGTTTTTTCAGGAGTGCGCTCTAAGAAATTTATGGTGGTCCTTTATCTCCAGCCTGAAGTGCACAACACGTGGAGTGGAAGTTTTGTATGTCTGTGCGTTTTTATTTATCATTTCTTCCCCTATTTCTTCCGCGCCTGTCTTCATAGCGGAGCGATGGCCGAAGACTGGAAGATTTCCCTTCCTCGTTGCTTTATCGTAATATGTAGGCTCATAATTTAGGGGAAAGTGTTTCTCCGCTAAATTTAGCACGAAACCTTAAATCTCCATAAATAAGCATAGCGATTTCATTTTCCGCTAAATATAATAGGATAATTGTGTGTTCCACGTTTTGCGTTCAACTTTCCTGTAATTTGTTTTTATAAATAATTCCCCTAAACACATTTTAGGTAATATTAGAGCTAATGCTAGAAGATCGTATGCAGGCAAAACAACAACATATTTTTAATAGCCTCATTGTATAGCGTTCAACACGCCTCAACATTGAAAAAAGATGTTCATTACTTAGTGATACTAGAATATGGGGGAGCTGGTTTCTAACAAGGGTTAGAAACCAGCTCAAACAAGGGTTAGAATCCTGAACTGTGAGGGAAGAGGCGATTATGAAAGACAGTTTCTCCGAAACAGAGCTTGGCAATTCGTGTTGAGTCGACCTTGATGCTTCCGTTCCCCAGGTTTTAAAGTTTCATTTGGCGCACAATAATGGTACTATTGCCTGTTGCAGGTTAAGAAAAGCATGAGTTTTCATTCCGTTTAGCGGAGCGAAGCCGGAAAGGAGGCGAGTCCCTCCTCGCCTCGTCTTGCCTTCTCTCAGGCGTTGGCTCTGCCATGTGGAAAGGATGCGAGAGCTTCGCAGGAGGAGCTTGTCCGGACTTCCTTAACCTGCAACAGGGTATAGCGCTAGAATTAAAGTCGACGTTCTTGCCGATAGTTCAATAAAACACACGAATAATATAAGCTATATTCACGCACTGAGTTTCTTGAGTCGCCAGTGACTATACGGCGTGTAAGTTTGCGCACCTCGTGAGTTTGTTTACCCCCCCCCCCCCCAAAACGCCCACGGGCTTTTGTTTCCCCCCCCCCCCCCCTCTCAACCTATGACAGCGCGATGTTGCCCCTCTTACGTTACGATGCACCAGAGACGCCTTTAGGAACACTTGCTGGCCGTATAGTCATTAAGGATAAAGCATGCATAAATTACAGTAATAACAAGAGGTTCTCTTATAGAATTCAGTTAAGTATACTTGCCTCTCGGAAGAGCCCAAGCAGAAATCACGGTAAGTAGGAATATTAACTGCAACATGGTAGCGTAGACAAGCCTTTTGCAGATGCATGCTGAAACCACAAAGCGACGACGGCTTAAATAGTGTGACGCGGTTTGTTATCTTTGCACGAGGTATTTAACCAAAACTGCCGGTGCATAGCTGAGAAGACCACGTGATATAAAATTGCCGTTGTCTTCTGTACACGCACCGATGGTAGATGTTGCTTGATAAGGAAACAATGTAAGATAAACATGTTTACGACATTCGTTTGGACTTACGGTTCCCACCAGGAAATATAGAATGTGGGCTCTATAGAAACACATGTTCTATTTGTTGAAGTACTGAGTTTGTTAATTTAAAATATAACGAACAACTGCAATGGAGGTATATTGCAGAGGGCACGTGAGGCCTGCTGGATTCTCTTTACTGTGTAGCTCATTGAGGTAGCAGTAACGATATAAAAGGTGTGACATTAACGTTTAACGCGTTAATTCCGCCTGTACCACAAAAACGAGATTATAACTGTTACAAGTAGTGCGACGCTAGACGTTCCTTGAGTGCCACGTTTCATTGTAATCATTATTTTGAAGCGAATTTGTCAAGGTTCGAAGGAACGACTTCTTTCGAATTATCTGTTTTAAAAGTCGTTGCCCTAGGACTCGCACTAACCGGTACCTAGCAAAGGAGGGATTTTTATATGTGTTCCGCAGAGCTGGCCTCGCATTTTCAACATATTTATTTTTATTTATTTAGTTATTTACCCTCAAGGTACATAGTACATTTCAGAGGGAGTGAACACACGCAAAAAGCATGGCAAAGAAAACAATCAACTAAGTGTGCTGTTACTAAGTGTTTGTTTAAAAAGAAGAACGTGAGTGATGGAGGCAATTGAAGCGGGAAGGCGGTTGCAATCTGTTGACGTGCGAGGTATGAATGACACACTGAATGCGTTAGTATTGAAACTTGGTATGCCAACCTTATGGACGTGATCGAGGCGAGCGGAGCGATAAGATGGTTCGAGTATAAGTGACTGGTGTAAAAATGAGTTGTGATGGTAGATTTTATGAAACAAGCAGAGACGAGCACATTTACGGCGGAAAAATAAGTCTGGTAATGATAGAGTTATTTTCATATTTGTTACACTGGACGTGCGATGATAGTTAGATAAGGTGAAACGAACTTCTCAATTTTGATTGCTTTCCAATGCCGTGACAAGGCAATGTTGCCCGGGATCCCACACGGATGAAGCGTACTCTAACTTTGAACAGACTAGGCACTTGTACATGATTAGTTTCAGCGATAAAGGTGCTTGAAAAAAAAGAGGTTTAAGTAGCCCATGATACTATTGGCATTTCCAGCAACATACTCAATATGGGTATTTCATGAGAAATTGGAGGTAATATAGACGCCGAGGTACTGGTAAACGGAAACAGTTGATAGGGGTGTATTGTTAATGTGATAGTAGGACAGCTAGTGTTAGTGCGTGACACTCTCATAGACTTGCATTTATTGGTATTTAATTCCATCAGCCAAGCATCGCACCAGTGAGCTATGTGGTTAAGATCCGTTTGGAGATGATCAATGTCAGATTGGTCAGTGATTTTGCGATAGAGAAGGCAATCATTAGCGAACAGGCAGGTTGTTGAAGAAATGTTAGATACTAGATCGTTAATATAAATAAGAAGCAGTAAAGGGCCAATTACGGAGCCTTGGGGCACCCCTGAATGAACACACGCCATAGAGGAAATCTTGTTGTTAACACTTACAAATTTTAGACGATTAGTTAAAAAGGCCTTTATTTAATCTAGTATATGTGTGAGTCAATATTCAAGGTGCGGAGCTTTTGAATTAGTAGAGAATGAGAAACGTTATCAAATGCCTTCGAAAAATCTAGAAAAACACAGTCAGTGTAAGAGCCAGAGTCAAGAAAGCGATGAAGATAATGGGTAAAGGAGACGAGTTGAGTTTCACACAAAAATGATTTTCTGAAGCCGTGTTGTGCTGACGTAAAAAAGTTGTTAGATTCTAAGAAGGTAGTCAGATGAGAGCAGATGATATGTTCTAAGATTTTGCATGGGATACTTGTTAATCAAATTGGACGATAATTGCATGGATCGTGTTTGACACCTGACTTGTGCAACGAAACCACTTCCTCTATCTTCCAGTCATTCGGCACTATATTTGTTTCTAGTGACTGTGAAAATAGCTTATGAAGTATAATAGACAAATACGTTTTGGTATTCTTTAAAAATATTGAAGCAATTTCGTCAACAACCGTAGATGATGAAATCTTAAGCCTATCTATTACACCTGAAAAACCAACAACATCGAAAACGACAGAGTTCATTGTTAAGAAATCATGCAGAGGCGGCGGAGGTACACTATCGTTACTCCGAGCAGAAAATGATTTGACAAAACATCATTTAACACAGAAGCACACTCGTTGGCGTCTATGGTTTGCCCGTCAGGAAAGATCAGAGATATGTTTCCGTTATCACTGCTGTTTACAGTGTTTCAGAACTGCTTAGGATTATTCAAAAGCATAGAAGAAACTGTGGTATTAAAAAAAAAAATATGTTTCGCATTTTTAACTGCTTTGTCATATTTGGAAGCGGCAGTAAGATATGCCGCCCAGCGGAGCTCTGTGGAATTACATTTTGCTGCACGGAATAATTTCTTATTTTTGTTGGATAGTCTTTTTAGAGCTGTATTGTACCATGGCGCATTTGCATAATTGCGAATTACATTAGAAGGTATATACTTATTCGTTAAGAAAACGACAAATGTTTTAAACATGTTCTAATTTCTTCCAACTGAACGATTAAGAAAACCTGCTAGGTATATCCTTCAAGAAATAAACACAGATCTCTGGTGATGGAAGTAAAATCCCCCTTACTCTAGTCTCGAATACTTTTTACTGTTGATAACATTGAGCCCTTGGACGCATAACCGTGAATTGTAGTACAGAATGGTCACTAAGGCCAGGCAAGTAGGATATCGATGAAATAGTGTGCAGTTGAGCGGTAAGCACTAGGTCTAACAAAGACGATGATGACGATGATACTCTTGTCTGAGATGCGACTACCTGATTCAAGTTAAAATCTGTACATAACGTTATGAACTCGCTAGCTAATCTAAAACAGATTAACGTTTGTTCACTTCAACGCTGAATATTCGAAGATTCCATAGCCGTGATTCCCGTGGGAAACTCGTCATAATATATCGCAATACCCATTGATGGGACTAATTAAACAAACACAAATAACAACACTCTGTTTTATGAGTCATCCAAGCCGATTCAGCGCTTTGAACGCCTCTCGTTACTACAAGCCCAGCGCGTTGCTGCACCCCTGCCGAAGGTCATGTGACACTGATTATATTGGATTGGATTCGATTGGCGTCAATGACTCGTAGTGTCCCCAAAGGGAAACTGGATATAGTATACCAGATGTCTCGCGATGGAGTCTAGGGTCAGTGATACTGGGTGAAGCACTCTTTCAAGTGTGGCCTAGTGTATGTCCTTAATTCGTACCACTGTCTCAATCCCATTATATCAGATACGCGTGAAGCGTCGCGCTCCGGACTCAAGCCCCGTGGACGTCTCTTGGCGAGTCAAAGATCTGCGTCGCCAAATGTTACGCGACCAAAACTAGCTTTTATACATAAACTCTGAGTTGTTTTGTCGGATCCGGAGATAATGTTTCCAGCTTTCTCCACCTATCAACAGCTTGGTTCAATGCACAAATTAGGAATATCATATTTTCTTATCGGACGCCACATAAGGCGATTTTTCTCATACTATTATGTGTAATGGCAGAGCGTTATTGGCATCACCCGGTTGAAAGTTGGTAACGCTGCTAAAACACTAAGTTGGGAAATCTCTCCCTTGAAACCTGTACCGTTGGCATCTTCCGAGATCGACATAAATACGATAACAGCGCCACTATTTAGCGAAATTTTGAAACATGAACGTGGCTTTATAGGGCTACTCCTAGAGTCACTGAGTGTTCCCAGAGTACCGAAACTCCCAGGCTCGAGGTGCCGAGATGGCGGCTCAACCTTCTTCCTTTACTGTCGTCACCATGAGCTTTTAGAAAGCATGTTTTTGCATAAAAACAAACTGAAAAAGATCTTTTTTAGGGATATCTATTGGAGATTAGTACAAAATGACAGGCGCGTGATGTTTTCTAAAATCTTTAGTTTACAAGGTTTTCTGGCACAATTATTATTGTTTTTATACAACCATGTCTCACCGGTGATTTCAGGTATCGTGGCCCGACCTGGGCGCGTCCTAACTTTGGTATTAATCCGCGGCGCGTCCGCTTGGGAAACGGGGGTGCCATCCCTGAAACCCCTCCACCGTATGTGTTTTGGCGCCAAATTGGCGGAATAAAGCCGAAATAGAATAGTAACAAAGGACGCTATCGAATGCGATACTTCTGAACCAATACAAGCAGCCGAAGAGTTCCCCGAGTGGCCGCTGCGGGAGAAATGACGGCGTTCCGATCGCCATTAGCTCGGTTCATGAGTACGGATCGGTGCCACTTTTTCAGAGTAGGCTCTATCGTAGTTTTTTCATCTGAGTTTTTCTAGTAACGTTGGTAGCTGGTGATAGTGATATTGAAACTGGTGTATTGTGTAGCAGAAGTTGTTGGCGAAGAGCCGGTGTTTGCTGCTGAGACTGGGCAACCGCTTGTGCGGGGTTGTGGTGTGCTGCAGTTCGAAAAGACTGGAGTTTGCCGCTGACTGTGTTATTAAGCTAAGGACGAGACTGAAAAAAAAGAATATATATATATATATATATATATATATATATATATATATATGTATATATATGCAGTTTGATAAATTGTTAATTAATTTATTAGTTTAGCGCGTCTTAAGTTTATACTTTATTTATTTAGTGCCGTCGTGTTTTTATTTTTCTTTATTCATTGCTTTGTTTTCCGTCCGCCGTAGACATTGTGTCATATTTTGGCCCGTCAAGCCAAAATATGTAAGTTGTTTTTTTTTTTTTTTTCAGGACGTGCGCTTGTCATTAATGTACTGTCGCTACTAAGCTGAACTGAATTTAATTTAATTTATTTTAAATTTGCGTTGACTCTGATTTTTTTTTTTGTTTCTTAACTGGAATATGTTACACTTTGGAGAGTTCCGTATTGGCTCGAGGAAGAGCCGCACTTCTTATGAACAAGGCCCTTGCGTCTACGTTCCTGCAGAAAACATATACCGCCAATCATCGCGTTCTTTATGAGAAGCTCAGCGAATAACAAAGTCCAGAACACGATTCTCTGTAAAAATGGGATTTCAGCAGATATCATTTTTCGCTCGAAGACGTTATCTCTGTCCGGTAAATCGCTGCCGATTTCTGCCGGTCGTGGTGATTCGCTATCCCCGTGCTTCGCTGGAAAGCAGACCCACATGCTTTGTTCCTAAACAGCGCGGCTATTACTTTAGCAAATACGGTATACAGGGTGTTTGTTCCTACTTGTATCTGAATTTAAAAAAAAAAAAACAGTTGGGGACCCATGGGTGCTGGCCTCACTGTGCATTTAACGGTCTCAGCGGGTGCAAGACGGGATAATATAGTACGATCCTTTAGCTAATTAACTAAAATGGCCTAATTTACATTTTAAGTATTGGTTTTATTATTCATGTTCCAGCTGCAGATTTAAAGAAAATCACAAACAATGGCTAGACCAATGCATACAATTTGCGATAAGGCAATAGTATCCGAGATATTCATTCATTTCTTTTTGCATGTTTTTCGGCAGTTCAAAAAGGCATAGAAGCGAGCCTAAATATATAAAGTGGGGTGCCCCAAATAATGCCTCGAAGAAAAAGTGACTTTCACTTCGCCGTTGTCCGGTCGATGCTTCCACCAACCACGCGCTGCCGAGATATAAAAAAAAAAAATTGGGTTGTGTGTTTGTTTATACATCCTAGAACTTGGTCTGCCTCAACAGGGCGACGAGTCTCCCACCTGTAGATGAGCAATTTAGCCAGTGCAGCACAACCGCTTGCCTGGAGTCTTTAACGTGCACCACGCAGTAGTGATACACGACCGCACGCCGGTACGATGCTCATCCAGATCGAAACGAGCAGGGGTGGGGATTAAACCCAGGATCCCTGGGTTCTGCAGCGCGAGCTTTCGCTCCACGCGCTCCGAGTTCAGAGATATAAGACAGTCTTAGTGAAGCGTACGCTAAAGCTTTGCGTCCGCAAATAAATCGCGGGTCGGGAGTGCGCATGCTCAGAACGCAATGCAAGGGCTAGCGTACTGCGTACGCACAAAACGCTGGGGAATTTACGCTGCGGGCTAGCGGGCTTTGCGGGAAGCTCTCGAGAGATCTCGGGCCCGGCGAGAGCACCAGTTTCATGATGGCGGCTACCTCGACTGGTGCAGCCTAGGTGACGTGGTGTTCGCGAATTTCAGTGTTATTATCTGAAAGTCATATCGCCGTTCAGCTCAACGAGTGCATAGTGAACATGTGAACAGCTCGCAATGTGCGTCAATGCTTCGATCTGCTCACCGTAAGCCTCTTCGCGCTGTTCGTCGCCGACGGACCAACGACTCTTAAAAAAAAGTAGCCCAAGTTGTCGCCGTGCACTGAACAGCAGTAGTTCATGAATCTGTTCCCGTGATAGCATCGCTAAAAGGTGCCATTTCCACGGGACGATTGACGGAGGCTTGGTGATCAAAACTGGCTACGCAATAGTCTTGTAGCCTCCAGTACCCTGCAGAAAAGCGCGCTTGACCAGGGAGCTGCGGCTTGGCTTACTTTGAAATAAAATGATTGGAAACGTTTTTATTTTTAACATTTCTTTTGAGGAGCATGGTGGTGCTGTAAGAACGCGGAATTCTACGGCTCTGGCAAAGTCAATCAAGAAGATAGTGCGAGATGTTCACTCGGCAACGTTTACGGAAGGTACAACTAAAATCAGTCCGAACAGGCAGTACTTAACGTACACTATACTATTCCGTATCGCGTACGTAGGAGCCAGCAGCGCTATACTAAAGCTGTCTAAAGAAGATGTTACCAGCATGGGTACGCCACTCTTGTACCTTGATAATGAGCTTCGGGACCTTTTACAATTACCGGCAAACATAAAAACAAAAAACAAAAATGTAACCTAAATATTTAAAGATCATTGCTTTTTCGCAAAATTCATGAATTGGTGTAACTGTTATTAGTGATTTGCTTTAAAACTTCAATTGGAACATGCATAATAAAACCACTTTCCTTTCATTTCATTTCATTTATTTTATTATGTCTCTCAGGGCCCGAAGGCATTACAGAGAGGAGTGGGGCACAGTAAATGGAACAAAGCAAGTACCGTAATAACGAAAAGTAAAAAAATACCCAAAATAACTACTTAACATCATTTAACAGGTGAGTACTGGCACAGTACATGAAATAAAACAAATATCAATGAAAAGGCAAAAAATACACAAACTTAATACTAAACACCATGTAACAGGTTAGTAATGACAATCATAAATTTATCTGAGGCAGTGATTGTGACAATGGCTACGGGAAGGCGGTTCCTGTCAATCGATGTTTGAGGCAAAAAACAAAAGAGACATTAAAGTTAGATGTGCCGCAACGAGGGATCCCAACTTTAAACTGATGATCGGTGCGTGATGATATGTAAAATGGTTCAAAAAATAGTGCTTGGCAGAGAGTAGGGTTAGAGTGATAAATCTTATAGAACAAGCATAGACGGTATATTTTTCGACGAAGAGAAAGAGTGGGCAAGGATAGAGATGCTTTCATTAAAGTGGTGCTAGCTGTGCGGTGAGAGTTAGAAAGTATAAAAAGGGCGGAGCGGTTTTGAATGGATTCTACGGCAGATGCAAAAGTGATACCAGGGTTCGTGATTGAGGCGGCATATTCAAGTTTAGGGCGAACTAAGGTTTCATAAATGAGAAGCTTAAATAAAAGAGGGGCATGAAAAAAAGTTTTTTTGATGTATCCTAATAATTGATTTGCGTTTTTTGTGACATAGTCGACATGAATGTTCCAGGACAGATCATTTGAAATGTGAACACCGAGGTCTTTATAGGAGCACACAGGAAGGAGGGTAGAGTGTTTGATGGAGTAGGAAGGGCAAATGATTATGTGACGAGAGACAAACATGGATTTACATTTAGAGATATTAAGTTCCATAAGCCAGTCTTTGCAGCATTCGGTTACATTGTTAATATCGGCCTGAAGATCAGAGATGTCAGAGTCGTTAAAGATTTCTTTCTAAATAACACAGTCGTCAGCAAAAAGGCTAATAGAAGAGGAGACACGGGTAGGGAGATCATTAATATAGATAATAAATAGTAGTGGACCGAGTACAGTACCTTGTGGAACACCGGAGTTGTCAGGCGAGTATGGGGAATTAGTTCCGTTGGCGTGGACAAACTGTAGACGGTTAGTCAGAAAGGCGTCTATCCAAGCGAGAACGTATGGGCACATGTTAAGGCTACTAAGTTTCAAAAGTTCATTGAACATTGTTAGTTAATTATCCGACGGATCGTGTTAAACATAGCCCAATCTAACGTGCGCCGAAAACGTTAAATTGACAGGAACAGCACCGATGTAAAGGTCACCCAACCTTTTTACAAAAAAAAGCTAAATGTAAAAAAAAAATCTGTGTAAATATAATATTCTCAGTATGAAAAAAAACTGTTATCATTGTGCACAAGTAAGTACGCAAGCTTCCGCTTCATTAGAACAATGGAGATTCTATTGCACATAATGTGCATCCGTGACTGAGCCATGCACGAGACACGGCAAAAACTTGATTAGATAACCCAAATAACCTCGCTTCGGCTCTTTGTTCGGCGCTAATCTTCTCAACGTGAAGATATTATTTCCGGCATAACTCGCAAAACACACAAATGCCTTTATATATATATATATTTTTTGCGTTTGGAAATGTACTAACGCAGGAGAAATACCAAGCAATTTGTACAGTCAGAAACTTGACTGTACAAAAACAAAAACGTTGCATTGCGGTTTTACTCTGACAGTCCAGCCCTTGACATAGCTCCCCTATGATCAATCACTGAAACGAAAAAGGGGGTCAAAGCGCAGAAAATACCTGACGGCCGGGTCAATGTTGTCGCTATTAGAAACGTTAACGCGGTTTATAATTTGTATTATATCTGCATAATTGAAACAAAAAAAAACCCCTAGAGCTATTGTTAATACTCCGCGTGAATTATAACCGACCCTGAAAAAACTAATAAAATATCGGAATTCCAAAACAAATGGGATTATATTCTAATAAAGCGTATGAGCGGCAAGTTCTTTTGCTTTTTTGTCGATAATATTGAATGCCTTACAAATTTACAATTAATCACAAGAATAATAATGTTATTAAATTAGAAAAAAAAACTGCAAATTATATCTACAGAACATTTTTGGGTTTGAGTTTTGGCCTTCGAAAGGGCAGAAGGTACATCTTGCCAGTTTTGCATTTTTCAGGATTCTACCATTTGAAGGCTCGAAACTTGTAGACTATTTTTTGACAACAATTATAACTTTTTTTTACTCACTTAAAACTTTGTATAGACATACTAAAGTTCTCCAGAGTTGTGTTTTTTTTTTTTATTTTATAAGATAAACATTTTTTTAATCTTGTACCGTTGATAATAATGCCTAGTTTTGAAATTCGCTCAATAACTACTGCCACCCGATCGGTCTCCGCCTGGTGTGCTCTCCCAAGAAGTCACACCTTAAAGCAGAGCAGAGTAACCAGTTTAATGTTCCTTGTTGATGTCTCGGTCACTGTCCTTGGTCCCAGGCGCTCCAGTTAGGACCGTCCTCCCTGTCTTGTGCATGGCCGAGTTGCTGGAGCTTGCCCTGTTTGTGGCCTTTCCGTTCGCTCCTCCTCTTGCACTCTGGCCATGGGTGTCAGTCCGGGGCGCCGGTCGGCCACCCATGGCGTGTCCCCCCGCCCCGTCTACCTCCTCGGCTTCCTGAAGTTTGAATCGAGCTACCTTTCCATGTACAACTATTTAAGCCTCCAATAATTGTACACCAAAAGAAACATCAATTTTAGGAATAAGAAATATTTTATGTTTCTTGCGCTTAAATGTTAAGGCATAAAAAGATAAAATGAGACCTTTTATCCAAGCCAATTTAAAAATAATATTATTTTTAATTTTGGTATAATTATATAAAAGAAACAACACTGCAAACTTGAGAAAAAATCCTAAAAATACAAAATTTAACGTCATTTCAAACATACGTATTTTTCATTTTTTTCCAAGCTTTTATGAAGCACATTTTGGGTTCTAATATATGCAATAAAATTTCTTTGCCATGTAAGATCTTGTCATATTAAGGAGTGCGTTTGAAACGAACACACATTTTTACTCCATTCAAAGATAAAAAGATTATCAAGATAATACAATTAAATGCAAAAGGTGCAAGCGAGCTCGACAAGAATGACTAAATTTCGGTAGCGCAACAGTCACCTAGCTGTGTTTGGAGATTTGTGTTCGTCCTCCATCCCTCTTGCTCCCCTTCTACAGGGATTATTTTCGTCATAAAAAAATATGGGCCGTTGCCAAATCTTTTACGTAATTATTTTTATATATGTATGCTTGTAACATGACCATAGTATTCATGATATACATCTGGTGCCATTTAGTAAAAATTAAGTATGACTGGTAGTTTACAACGAAACAATGTTAATGCACATGTCCTGTTCAATTATGAAATCTTATGATTCACATCTTTTCTTTCAATGTACTAAATGAAACGTCGTTTTATTTAAAAAACGTAAAAATTAAGTTTCCCGAACCTCTATATCAGGCAATCTAGAGCGAGATAAATTTGTTTCAGAAATCCAGCAGGCCGAGTGCTTACTTCTCCTACCTTCTGGCGGCCGCATTTTCACGTATACTGGCGAAGGTCTTTTAAAACTTTTTGAGTTTCTTTCTATTTGAGGCGATAACAAATCATACAGATACATAACAATACATAGAACTTTAAGCATAATAAGGTCACACTAACATTACAGGTGATAAAAGAAAAAGTGATTTTAAGTGAGGTTAATATTACTCTTGAGGGTTCGCATTTTTATTTTATTATCCCAACCATGAAACACCCGTTTCTATTTTGAGCCTTCATCCACAATTGGCAGGATCGAAAGTTTTTCACGAGACTAAAAATACTCTTATTTTTTTGACAGTGTCACGGTACTGGGCCACGTATGCTGCTCCATTTGTGAGGAGGACAGTTGGAGGAACTTTCGGGGCCACTACAGGAGAAAAATCATCAGCACTTTTAATGGTTTCCAGTTCTGATGACCTAAGGTTGTGGAACGAGGCTTGGTGCTTAAGGACTCTCTCAACGCCATTACATGCACTTTTTTCGTGTTCTGTAGCTTCAAGAATTTGATTCGGTCACCTCCTCCCTCTTCGCCATCTCGTACAGTGAAAGCCTAGTTTTGAAATGACCAGCCTCCCCGTCCGAGATGTGGACAAGTTTTAAAAAATCGGAATGTTTTCCTTTTAGCCACTCTTCACCGTGCGCATAGCCACGTGTGCTGTATTGTGCTCGATGTCGTCGATGACAACTTCGAAGCTGTAGATTCTGCGCTCCATTGTAGCGACGCAGGTGAAGATAAAAACGACTGGGTTCTTCTAATGAAAGCATTGTGCCACTCGCGGAAGAACGACGCCCCAAGTATCCGCACAATCAATATGTAATACGATTGTACGAGCCTTGAGATGAGACTTTTCCGAGCTTATAGCAAGCCGCTGAGCATGTCGGATGAATTACAGGGGGAAGTACCTTGTTACGCACTTTCTGAGCTCATTACAAAATGCGTTACTTCCCTTTTGTTTCTTTAGAGATTCGCCAGATTCCCACAAAGCTTCATCGATTTACTCCTCTTCCTTCATTGGCAAAGATTTCAGGGTTAAACCACCTCTTTTTGGACACACCTTAGAGGTCAGCAGAACGCAGTCGTTATATGAGATAGCACAGAGGCAGTCTCGTAATCTCTCCAAGACTGAAATCTTGGTCGCCCACGTTGAATATTGCTGCTATGCAAAGAGTAGTTGCTCCCTCTTTCGGTCTTGGTTAACTGTGTCTAACTAACTGAGATGAGATACGAGATATGTAGAAAGAATAGAACGTGCCAGCGAAGCAAAACGAAAGGGAGAGAAGGACAGAACGCGCGGGTTGGTAGGGATAATTAAACTTGGCAGGTTACCCAAACGACTTGATCGAGCTCACCATCAAAAGACTTGTCGCAGGGCCTCAATCCAAAAAGCCGCCTCCAAAGTCCCGCTTCGCGTGCATCCCCTACATTCATAACATTTCGCATCGACTGAAATCAATAACGCAGGGCTCCATCCCCAACGTGGTTTTCTCGTGTAAGTTTAAATTGACATCTATTTGCAAAAACGTCAACAGCCCCGGACCGGCGCCCCCTTGCCAAAAGAACCACAAAACCTGTTCCGTTCCATGCCGCAAAGAGTGTGTTTACTCAATTCCTATGTCCTGTGGTGCCCGATACATCGGCCAAACGGGGCGCTGCTTAAACGACCGCCTGAGAGCACGCGAACGAGGTTAAATAGGCGGTCTCCAACGGTTCAGAGGCCATTCACCACCCGATCGCCAAACACGCATCGGAATGTACTTCCAGCTCGGCCGTCTTTCCTTCTACTACAAGAATCGGGGGTCACACCTCGATGTATGGTCGGGAGATACTAGAGGCTTTCGCCATGCGTCGATTCAAGGACAACATCGGCTCCCCGTCCATTGCCCTTTCGAGGAAAGATATAAGATTTCTTAGTCCGGAGCTTTCTCCCCTCCACGTTCCCGACAGCGACGTACCCTTGACGGCATAGTGCTCCTCATTTCCACCTTTTTTCACCCCCTTCCCTTTCCTGTATATAAGCGAACTCTTGGTGTAAATAAATGTTGTTACCAGTTGGAAGTTTGTGTTTGTCCGTCCCTTCCGGTTTTCTTCCTCAAGTTTAATTAATGAAAGGGAGAGTCTGCCGCTCTCAAAGGCGGCGGCACATTAGCATTAGCTCTGGTAGCGCCACCTCGTAATCAGATGTTGTCTATAACTCCTTGCTTTCAATCACGTGCACGGATCGTCATATGGTAGTCCTTTCTAATGTTCATAGTGACCTTGTCT
>JABSTQ010008063.1:0-33842 GCA_013358835.2 Ixodes persulcatus | reverse complement strand
AACGGCACGTCCACCGTGAGGTCACTGGACGTCCACCCGTGAGGTCACGAGGGTCACGCGACGTCACGAGGGTGAGGTGACATCACAGTTACGCCGACGGCGACGGCGACGCCGACGCCACTCGGAGGGAGGAGTAGCAGGCAGGATGAGGAGGTGAGGAGGAGGGAGGAGGGTTATACCGTTTTCGCAGTACCCTTCTCTCCTCCTCCTCAAGAGCTGCGCTCTAATTCGGCGTTACAGGGTGTTGTAAACGTTTTTTCATTTTTTTTTGTATCAACTAAATAATCACAATTCACCGGCGCCACAAAAAAGCGATGAAAAGCAAGTTAAAACATTTAGTGGAGTCACATTTTTTTTCGCCAGATGAAAAACGACGCGATCACACGAAACATGTTCCCGTACTAACCTTGTAGCGGGACCCTGGCACTGGAGTAGATTTATAAAATAGGGATTGCGCAAAAGTAACCTCAGCAAAAGAATAACATAAATTATTTCTTAGAAACCACCGGTTTGTGTTTATAGTATAACTGTTTAATCAAAAAGCATATCCGAACCCGATTTAAACCATTAGCCAGATCGAATGTGATAAAATATGTTATCGAAATTTATTACGGTTGCGTGTAGATGAACGCAAGAACCCATTCTCACCCCTACCAGATTCTAATCCACGTGGACCTAATTTTCGCGAATCACCTACAACTAGAAACAAATTGTCGTACTACAAGGCAGGCAAAGCGGATTTATTCCTCAAACAATACAGCAGTCTCGTCCAGCGCCAGTACAAATTCGTACAAACACACATTCATAGGAATTCTGTGCAGGAATCCTATCAATAATATTTCAAAAATCTACTAAGCCGTAAGACAGAAAACACGCCTGCCTGAAAAATTTTGTAGCACACCTTCGCCGACATTACTCGTTGAAGTGTAGTCGGGTCGTACTTGAACTTCCAGCTCTTGAAACCTCTCGACATAACCACTACAATCACGCCTTCACTTGCTAACGCTAAATTACGTTCACTGTAGACTTGTAATTCTACATTTTTACTGTGCCGGAGAGGTTAGAGTCTAGGTATTGTACTTGTCCAGTGAGTACTGCACAAGGACGATCTTCTTTGATTTATTCAAAGTCCAAACACGAAACATGCCGTCAGAGTCATTAAGGATTGCTAGAAGAAAGTCGTTTTCCGAATATACATGATACAGTGTATTTTGGAGACCTACCTGATGTTTTTGAAAGCTAAATTGGAAAATAAAACGTTTAATTACTTCCTCCAAAATGAATGGTCCACTCAAACAAAACAGCGTGTACTTGCTAGTACTGTACCCATTTTGGCTTCGTTTTTGTACTCTGTCAAAAGGGAAATTGCTAAGCAAGAACTCATCTCCACGATATTTTCACAAAGTTGACCCCAGCATAATCGCATTGAGGTGTTTTATAAGCTGAAAACGTTCATTCTGATATGTCTTCTTTTGATGTCGAACTTCGCATGGAGACTCGACCAAACCTGTGAACGTCACTCATTCTTAAAACTGGACACACTTTTGAATGTAGAGCTGGAGCAGCTAGGGTATTGAAATCGCAACACCTGCACATCTGCCGGTGTTATACAGCATGTAAACTAATGCTTCTAACGCCCTTTAGACAGCCCGCAAAAATCAGTTTCTCAACTCATTGCGTTGTAATTTACAGCAGAGATGCAAGTATGCAATAGAAGTTTGCGCTGAAAAAATTAAGGAGCAAACACACATAGTTCGAAAAACAAAACAAAAAAACTCTTCTGCGCGATCTTCGCCGGCACTTTGCAGGCGATGCTTACATAGAAAGCCGTGCTGCCGAGAGATGGCGTACGCCGCGTCGAGGGAGCGTAGAGAGCCTAGATTTTAGAGAGGGTCCAACTCACACCGCGGGGAGCGTTTTGCAATTTAATGGCGGATGCTTTTACCGGAGGTTGGTCGCAAGTGCGCATGCGCTGCGTCGTCGGGTGGCAAGGAGGAAAGCGGACGGAAAGGCTGAGACGTTCGCAGACGACCGATGCGTTTGTCATCTCCAAGCAGCTCATATTGCAAAGGAAACCATTGTCTGGTCCAACGCACAAGCTGGATACTGCTTTTGTAGGCCAGCGTTATTTATATGTACTCTAAACGACTTAATTTTCGCGGGCTCAGATTTTCCAGAATCGAGCCAAAGCTGAAAATCTTGAAATATTCGCGGGTTTTAATTTTCACGAATCAAATGTAGCTTCCGCAGCGTTCACATATTGCCCGAATTGTTCGAGGGACATAATTTTCGCGAATTGTAGGCGATTCGCGAAATTCGCGAAAATTACGTCCTCGCGAAAATTTAGTCGTTTACAGTATTTGTAAACTAAATAGAAACACATTATTATTAAAAAAAATGAAAGCCGTTTAGAACTCCCTGTAATGCCGAATTGGAGCGCAGCACTTGAGGAGGAGGAGGAGGGAAGGGTACACAGGGGAGGGTATACCCCTCCTTCTCCTCATCCCCTCATCCTTCAATCTCCACAGGGGGGGGTCACGTGACCTGGGGGGTCACGTGACATCGATGGGAGAGGTCACGTGACCTCGGGGGGAGGGGGGGGGGGGGCTCGCGCGGGGGGGGGGGGGGTCACGTGACCTCGCTCGAAGGGGGAGGTCACGTGACCTCGGGGGGGGGGGGGGGGGGGAGCTCGCGCGGTGCATGTTCCAACATGCACCGCGCGGTTACGCCGACGGCGACGCGGCTCAAGCCGGAAACGGGCTCCTAAGAGCTGCGCTCAAAAAAAAACACGTGACCCGGATCGAACGGTTGGAAAGTCTCTGTAATTGAGGTTCTCTAAGGGACCGCCGGCCGATTAGGGTTCTTTTGCGAGATCGTCTGCTATCAACCCTAATCGGCCGGCGCTTGGATGGATGGATGGATGGATGGATGGGGCTGAACCCTTTGAATCGGGCGGCGGCTTGCGCCACCTAGCCAGTATTTTTTTTTTTTAAGCTATTTAATTTACGAGTTACAAATCTAGATATTTAGTCTTAAAAGCTACGGTCCGTACGACGGGGGCGCCCTGCTGAATTGTGAAGTGTTCACTGGCGTCAGATATCAGAAATGGCCGATAAGCCACCGACAACTATTAAGGAAGTAGCAAAACTGTTGTTAGAACTCTCGGCAAAGTTGGACGCCATGAACGAGAAAGTAACAAGTGAGCTAGGAGAAATGTCCCATTCAATGGATTATATGAATAAGAACTTTGAAGAATTCAAAACCACGGTGGAAAACAGCAAAAAGGAAATAATAGAACTAAAAGCTGAGCAGCTGCAACTGAAAAAGGAAAATATGGAACTCGCCAAAGAGCTTGAAGTGATGAAACGCAACGTGATAGAAATAAAGCAGTACAGCCGCAAAATAACATTGAGATTAAGGGCCTTCCCCTTGCCCCTAACGAGAATCTTCAGACCGTGATCACCGAGATCGGAAACAAGATAGGCATACAGATAGCGCCGTCGGACATTGACGTTATCCACCGAGTGCCAACAAAGGATAAGAACAAACCTAATGTGATTGTGCGATTCACCACCCACAGCACCCGAGATAGGATCCTGACCGCAGCAAAACGACTACGGCTGAACACTTCTGATTTCGGCTTTGAGCATGCGAGTCCTATCTATGTAAATGAACACCTCTGTCCAGAAAGCAAAATTCTGCTTGGAAAGGCAACAGAAAGAAAAAAGGCCAGCAACTGGAAGTTCCTGTGGGTAACACAGGGGAAAATCCTCATGAGGAAAGCAGTAAACTCTGGCGTGGTTCAAATCTGCACAGAAGCTGATCTTCACCTTATTGCATAAACCAAGACTAATACCGTCCTAAATTGGCCGAACAACAGATGTTTTCAATTAAATCGGTTAATAAAGCTCATACAAATGGAGTATTTTCTGTGCTACATTGCAATATACGGAGTGTAAACAAAAATATGGACGCGCTTTGCGCAATACTGAGTCAACATGAATTTCACTACGATGTCTTAGCATTATCTGAGACATGGCTCAAAGATAATGAACATATTAACTTTTCTGGGTATAACTGTATATCTCTTCCGAGACCAACGACCACAAGAGGTGGAGGGGTTGCTCTACTAATCAAAGCAGGACTGGCATTTAAGAAATGCAACGAATACAGCTATACACAAAGTGCCGAGTACGAAATTCTTTTCGCAAAAATCTCGAATAATATTATGATCGGAGTGGTATACAGGGCCCCGGGATCATGTATGAATAGTTTTCTCGGAAAACTGGAAGACATTCTTGCACAAATGACGGTACGGGAGGGCAAGGTAATAATCTGTGGAGATTTTAATATAGACGTATCAAAGTCATTAAATAACGAGTATCTACTCTTGTTGCAATCATTCAATTTTACAAACCTTATAAATAATCCTACTCGATGGGGAAACGAAACTGCCTCGGTTATTGATCATATACTATGTAACTTTAGTGTCGAGGATTCTTTATACGGGGTTCTAGATGTTTCCTTGACTGATCATTCACCAATAATATTATTAACGAGAGTACCTGTGGTTTCCAATCACAAACAATATAAAAGTTACACAATGAAAAAGATTAATTATAAAGAGCTAAGTAGCCGGGTACAGGCGCTGACTTTCGAGGACATTACTTCTGCAGACGTAAATGAAAATTATAGATGCTTTCATAACAGGCTCCGCCAATGTATAACCCAGTCCACATCCAATGAACGCAAGGGCTACTATAGTGAACCAATCTGCCCATGGATGACAAAAAGTATATTGGAAATAGTTAAAGCAAAAGACTATTTCTATAGGAAAATGAAACAACACAGAAATAATGCATATTACCATAACCAATTTAAAGTGTACCGAAATAAGGTAACTGCGCACATACGGCGACGGAAAAAAGAATACTATTGCTGTAAGATCACAGAATGTGGAAATGATATAAAGAAGGTGTGGTCAATTATAAATTCTGTCATTAAACCTACTGTACAAAGTCCAAGGCTACCGGATCTTGCGGTTACTGGCTGTCAAAATCAATATGAAGTTGCGAATAAATTTAATGAATACTTTTGCACTGTAGGTACTATACTGGCTAGTAGCCTTGCAGAACCAACAGTGAGCCAGCCTTCTACCTCAGTTATGAACTCTTTCAGTTTTTATGATATAACAAGCGAGGAGATCACATCAATAGTAAAAGGAATGCCGGGGGATAAGGCGCTTGGGTACGATGGAATATCTATAAAAATGATTAAGGACAACATTAATATTCTTAGTAAGCCTCTGGAAAAAATATTCAACCAAGCGTTTTATAGTGGGACCTTCCCTGACCTCCTGAAAATAGCAAGAGTCATACCAATATACAAGGATGGGGACGTAAACCAACTATCTAATTATCGACCAATTTCAGTATTAAACACTATCAATACTATTTTTGAAAAGCTGATAGCAGCTAGAATGATTGATTTCCTGACTCGAAATAAAATTATAGCAGAAGAACAGCACGGATTTCAAAAAGATAGATCTACTAGTACTGCGGTCTTAAATGTAAGTCAATTTATTAACACAGCTTTAAATAAGAATCAAATAGTAGTTGGCATTTTTTTAGATATAAAAAAGGCCTTTGATACCGTTAATCACGAAAAATTAATTACTAAGTTGGAAAGATATGGCTTCCGTGGTTTTTCTTTGAACTTTTTCAAGAGTTATTTATCGTCGCGCTCGCAACAAGTCAATATCGGGGATCAATACTCTACCAATGAGATGGTGCTCACAGGAGTACCACAAGGATCTGTGCTGGGGCCGATTCTTTTCTCTCTATATATAAATACTTACCTAAAGCAGTTGGAAAATTAAACGTAACAATGTATGCGGACGATACAGTATTGCTGGCATCTGGTAACTCCTGGGGTGAACTGGAGGGGGAGATTAATCAAAACCTTAAACAGATGGAGAGTTGGTTTTTGAATAATAAGTTAACTTTAAACTACCAAAAACAAATTATATAGTGTTTGCTTCCCCATATAAGGTCATTCCAACAGATTCGCAAAATATACAAATAGGTAATAAGTCCATTCAAAAGGTAGAACATATTAAATATCTAGGAGTGATTCTTGACTCTTGTTTCAACTGGAAACCGCACATCGAAACATTATGTAAAAAACTGGGCTATTCGGTTTACACGTTACTTAAAGCAAGACAATACTTTAATTCTAAAACTTTAAGATTGATTTATTACAGTATTTTTCAAAGTCACTTACAATATTGTGTAGTATCGTGGGGTTTTACATACCAAAGCTATCTACAACCGATAGTAACGTTACAAAAACGGGCATTGAGAATATTAGAATATGCAAGTTACAACGCCCATTCAGCTCCCTTATTTTAAAAACAACAAATAATGCCATTTCAGGTGTTAAGAGACTATAGAACTGTAATTCTGGTGCATAATATTGTATTAAATAATATACCACTCCCATCACGTATATTTGTACAATCAGGTAGAGTCACGAGAAATGTTCTCATAAATAACTTCAATACTCCGCCCTATAGCAATACTTATGGTCAACGCCTAATACAGTATGTAGGTACAAAAATTTGGAACTCATTAAGCACAAACATAAAAGAAAGTAAAACATTTGCACTGACTGTAAAAAAGCATTATTTGGAAATGTTGTAAAACATGCATTTTATTTGTGAGGCACAAGCACGAGTGCCAGGACCGACCCGCATGCCTTATATTGGTACATTTGTATGGATCCAGAACTAGCCTTGCTGGCTAAGGATCCAGATGCGATATGCAGTGATTTCGATGTATACAAAATATGAATAAAGATCATTATTATTATTATTATTATTATGCAACCGGGTGCACACACTTTCCGCAGAAAGGGTCACCCAGTAGGGAATAGGAAAATATTCACCCTTCCCTCGACCTATGCCACCAGTCAGATAATCTCTTCTTGGTTATCTCCACCTTCCCCATGTCTATTTTCCCCTCAATATCCCTAAATCCCAGTGCGGTTGTTATATTAATAGGCTCTTCAGCCACTACAGGGTGAAGCCCCTTACAGTAAAGTGCCAAATGTTCAGCCGTCTCCTCCTCCTCTCCGCAAGCTCCACACACGGTGTCTACCTCCTGATATCTAGCTCTAGATGTCTTAGTCCGCAACACTCCCGTTCTGGCTTCCTTGACGCAGCGTACGCCATCTGTCGGCAGTATTTCTGTCAACGCGTGCATCGTCCGCGAAGTGGCGCCGTAAATTGCCCAAAACAGGTTTTTGTTTCTAATCAACGAAGTGAGTTTTCTTTTTTTTTTCAACCTGTAAATTTCCACCATCTACTTACACCTATGTAGTAAATTGCAGCGCGATACGTTAAGAAACCGACTTTTGCGGGTCGTCTAAAATGCTTCCGAAGCGTTAGTTTGCATGCTCAATATCATCTGGTTTTAAGAACTGTTAGGATTGAGTCGGTGCACACTTCGGAAGAAAAAGCACGACAAATTCAGCGCAAATAAAATAAGAGATGAGAAATATTATATACGAAACTGAAAAAACAAGTATGTACCTCGACTAAAATGTCCTTTCTTAAGCAAAAAGATTATTATTCATTATTATTACAATATACAAATTGTGCTTTCTACGTAATGTCAGGACAGCGGAAGGGTAGGGGCATACATTTTTTCCAATGGGGGCACGTCCACATGACCCTCTCCTTTCCTCTTACTTCACCGCTTATTTAAAAACGATGACAAACCGAGGACGCTAGGTAACAACGAGATCTGGGACCCATCACCTCATCTAGTCTTGGCGTAATCACCTATTCCAACCTCTGTAGTCCCTTACCCACTACCTCTCTTGCCCCGGTATAACTCTGGCAGGGCAGGCGATTCTTTTATAAATGCATGTTTCAACTCACTCCCTTCACCTCCCAAACATTTCCGACACCTCTGCGCTTAAAATTGTAAAGCTATAACACCTTTCAGTAAAGCCAACTTACGAAACTACCCTTTTGCCGATTCGGGTGCAGGTATCTTTGTTTGAGCAATTTTAGAGAAAGTTGAAATTATTGAGAACAGTATAAAAGATAAGAATTAAATTAAAGATTGATATTTTTATTTTGAAGTCGGTGCGAATTAAGGCTAAAATTATTTTTGATAAGTTATTTCGTGAACATAAATTAAACCAACGTGGTACCTGTCGATAATACATGTTTAGGCCGAAATGCATACAAAAATTTGATAAGCAAAATGTATGACGAATCTAAAGATACAAGGCTCCGAATTTGTCACCGAAACTTGAAAGATACGATGTTTGGCTTTTTTTTTTTAATTTGTGGCACAAAATATGTGAAAGCAGTCTAGATGCGAAAACAAAAATGCAATACATCATACATTTACCAGAAAAATTACCGTACGCGTTTTCTTTTCTACCTTTTATAATAATCAACAAGACTGGGTACAAAAATCAGCAGCATAAATTTAGCATGTCACCTTGCTTCACTTCAAAATATTTATGAAAACAAATAGTTTCTCGAAACATTTTTTTTTTTTAAATTGGCTTTATTTCATGCGGAAATGGGACTAGAATGTATACATTTTTCATATACATACCAATACCCACGCCGACAGGCGTGTTTCATTTCAAATTAAACCATCCATTTTATATTCCCTTCTAACTTCTTTTATTTCACCAAGACGGCGTTGTACCGGAGACGAAAGCTTCAAAATCTCCAAATAGGGAGTTGTGGTGCGCTCAGCGGCGTTGACACTGCAAACCCGACGCCATGTTGAAAGAGTGCTCCCACGATAGTGGCTTCTTGGCTTGCTTCTGAATACTGATAATATAAGAGCGACTGCAGCACGATACTTAACAAAAATTTAAAATCTCATAAAAACGCCCTTCCGGTCACCTCCGACCTTTCTACAAAGTTGCGTTTTCCCGCAAATAAAATTTATCTTGATATAGTTGTTCTCTTACATCAGGGTGCACACGTGTACATAATTATTGACAGGAAAATACGCTTTGTTATCGGCACAGAGTTCCCTAGAAAGGATGGATTGCAAGTGCTTACCACAAACGTTACGCGACATTTAAAAACGTCCGTATTTTCCGCACGCTACTTCCTCGGAGTTATGGCGACGAGCCTTGCATCGCGAGATTAAATGTAATCAGCTACGCACTCTATATTAACAACGCAACTTCATCTAAACACTGAACGCAATGACGCTGTCTTTTCAGTTCAGTTCTGGTCACGACTAAAATTGATGTTGCATTCAAACGTTTGTGAACTCTCCCTTGTGTGCGCCGTTTTACTCAAATAAAATATCTGATTGGGGTAAGGAAACGCATAGCAAATTATATGCGGGCACAAACTGGAAGGAGGGGCGGGTTAAGGGCGCGCGGAGATGCCAGAGCTTGGTCTATCTGAATCGGGACCTCCCCACTGCCTTGCGGCGCCCGTTTTTATACAATTTTCGATTGATGTACTTTCGTCGCTGCAACTGTTATTGCGACGACATATTTCGAGCACAACTGTGAATAAACAAAATGGGGACAATCACTAAAGAAGGAGCAGCGATTCTCGGTATGTATATTTTGAAATAAAACGACTTTCTACAAATCAGTCTTAGATATTTTTCTAACTAAACGTTAAAACATTGCACAATGCAATTTGGAAGTGAAACACTTACCGTCGAAATGGTAACAAACGAACCTGACCCATCTTGTGTTGGGCTATTATGCCACAACCTGATTTTGGCTGGCGTTACTGATCCATCCTGTATTAGGACCAATCGAGACAGCAGAAAAAAAAAAAGCACTCACTGTCGTGCAACTCTTACCATTCGGAGGTTGCGCAAACAAAAAAAAAAAAACTGAATAGAAACTGTACACAAAGCTTATCTCTACAGGAAGTTTTCAGGTATCTCGCATGGTTGCTTAATTTTGAAAAATGCGAGTTTTTACGGCGCGTCAGGCATGGTCTTTTTGTGTATCGTTTCTTCTTTGTCTGTAGGCATCTCCCCGCAGTTCATCTGTACCCTGTCGCAAAGGCTGTCAACCAGAATAAAACGAGTTTTAGAAAACTATCACTCCCCATGAATGTCCATTTAGCTCGTCTTAGTTCATTATTGATTAAACGTTATGGTCCCTCGAATTTTGTGCTCTTTGACATTGAAGTAGATGTTCACTTGTTTCCAAGTTCACTGAGGCGTCGGAGCATCTAAAGTACTCGAGAGAGTAGTGGCGTCGTTGTTTTTCCCACGGTCGCAGTGGGACCACCGCGTGAACGCAGGGGGTTCACGCGCGTTCACGAAGACGTAGAAGCCGACGACGATGAAGCAGACAACAAAGCGATTCTAAAGCGATAAAAAGACTGGAACTGTTTTTTTGTTTGCGCTTGGTAAAAAACCAAGACATCACAAACAACGCATTATTATGAAGTACAGGCAAGTAGGAGAATCCAAGAGTATACCAGGGCTTCCCAAACTATGATCTACGCCCAGATCAGCCCTATTCAGCCGGAAAGCCAGAGAGCGATGACTACAAGTAGCATGGCGGAGGCAATACTTCCGGAATGCGCGCGCCTGCGTAGTTCGCTTGGTGGCATCGGTCTATTGTGACATTTATATTAACCTATATGATAAGGATAGATAACTGGGAAAAGTTGGTAAGAATTCATGTTGAAAAAATTCGGTGACCCTGACCCCCAGCGAGATGAACTTTCTAGATTTTGGGTAACAAGCGCTCCAGGGAAAAGGAAGAAGAAATAAAGTTCTACGATCAGAAGAAAAAAAGGGGATATAATCCCCGAGGCGCCCTGCAAGCGCGCAAACATTTGACTCCATGATTTTCCTTTCATTGTCTTTCTTTCTTATGTTATATTAACAAACCAGTTGATAGTCAGCGCTTGTCTTGTGTTCTTTCGTCTTTTGTCCTCGTCCCAGTACGTCGCGCTGTTTTTTCAACATAACATATATGTTTATCTGAAGTAAATGTAGTGTCGAGAAAATCTGAATACATAACATAAATGTCTTTGGAAAAGAGCTAAAGGATGAAATGAGTCGGCATTTTATTAGCATACGCACGTACGTGGGGGAAAATGTCAGCGCAGATAACTGTGCGGCCGCGACAAATCAGCAGCAGTCGATCATGTTTCTTCCAGCTTCTCAAAATGAAATTTAAAAAATATAGTTGAAACTGATAAACTGATGTCGCCGCTGGAAATTATATAATCAAATACCTACCTCTAATGCAGACCGCGGACATTATAAGTCGCATCTTGTCCCATGTAATAAATTTGACGCAAGATCAGGGCGAGTTTCCCGAAGAGTTAAAAACAGCCAAAGTAACCCCGGTGTTTAAAGGGATACTGAACCCAAACATTTCAGTGTATATATTAAGCGGCGCACTATCTTTTCTGATGACTCAGCAGTCCCATGGTGTGCGCGAGCACACGCAACGAAGTTGACGTCATCATATCCCCCATTCATGCTTAATAAGCTCAAATAGGGGATATGATGACGTCAATTTCGTTGCGTGTGCTCGCGCACACCGGCGGCTGCTGACTCGTGGCAAGATAGCACGCCGCTTAATATAGACACTGAAGTGTTTGGTTCATCATCTCTTTAAGGGAGGGGAGAGACAAATATTAATAATTATAGGCCGATTCTAGTTCTTTCGGTATACTCGAAGATTTTTAGAGCATTATCAATGATAGCCTAATGATTTTTCACAGAAGCACAAAATAATGACGCTGCGTCTTCAGAAAAGTAAGTCTGCGGTGCAAGCACTAATTTACATAAAGGATAAAAGTATTTGAAATATTGAGAACAAATTGGTTACTCTCGGTTTATTTTTGAACTCAAGAAAAATGTTTGATACTCTGGGACATTATATTGCAAAAAGTTTAAAATCTATGTTGTACAATGAGTCGCGCAAAGACTAATAAGGCATATCTTTGAGATGGTAATCAATACGTATTCAGAAGGGATCATACATCTCATAAAGTGAAAATACGACATGGTATTGCTCAAGGATTCATAGTAGGGCCTTTATTATTTCTAAGGAACTTTAACGACACTAGGGCAATGTCGGGTTCCCCGGAATTAATAATGTACGCGGATATATATATTATTTGCTCGTGCAACAAAAACGCGTTGAAAAGTCGGTTACTATCTGATGTTCTTGTATGTTCTTTGTTCAGTTGGCTGTGTTTTTGTGAAGCTCATTTTTGTTCACATTGTACCCATACCTGAAAGTTAGGGACACAGTCACGCTTGATCAACTATGATATGCTTAAGGCAGACCAAGTTTATTCAAACTTCTAGAATTTATACATAAAAATAGAGTCGACACGACAACAACAGAGCCCGAGTTCACATTCGATTATAAACCCAAAGTGAAGGATGCCGGCTATAAAAGCGACTAAGGCCGACAAACGTTAACTTTTCAGTGAAATAAAACTCAAAATAGAACGAATTTGGACTTTGATATGAAAAAAACGTTCTTTAGTTTTAAAAGTTTCTTCAAAAAATTTATGGTTGGCAGTGAAATGAAATTAACAGTGAAATTAATTTTCAGATAGGATAAATTATTTTAGATTGGCATTTTATCAATCTCATATTGTTTAGTGGGCCAAAAGAAAGGGGGTAGAAGTTCAACGCGTCCTTTTCGGTACGAAGGTTTTAAAATACAGCGAACTATTTCGTACCTCCTTTCTTTCGAAAGGCTCTTCGCCTCTTTACTGCGATACATCCGCGGTACCCAAACACGTCAGCCGAACCCAGCTCACCCAATGGGCACGAGAACTGCGTCACTCGGACGACTCAGGCAGGTTCACTATCTGTGTGACAGGTAAATAACAGAGTGTTATCTGCATATTGCAAGTTAGAGAAATTGTCCCGAACCTTAAAACACTTGGAGTCTATTTTAATGAAGAGATGTCTTGGGATTCTCATGTTAATAATGTTAATAAATAGCTATCGCACGTGCTTTGGAAATTATGTCAATTCAGAAATTGATGGCCTCGTCACATAAAAATGCTTACATACAAGGCGCTTTTTGTACCTCATCTGAACTACTGTAATTTAGTGTGGTATACCACATCTACGTCAAATACTAACTAATTACACATTCTTGAAAAAAAAGCTGTTAGCACAATCATCAATGTTCCTTTCGATACACATACACCTCCACTATTTAAAGAAGTACGTCTAATAACTGTGTCAGATATATATGAGTATACTCTGCTCACATGTTATAGATCTGCTGTTCGTTCTAACGAGCCTTTCCTTGGACATAATTCAAACCAAACACAAAATATCAGTATATAAGACGTTCCCGAGGGGGAGCATTGGAAAATACCTGTAAATCGTTAAAATTCCGGGTTCCAAATGCTATTGTATAAACTTCCACTTGTACTGAATAACCTTCAGAAGCATAATTTGACCAATATCGAGAGACTGGTACTCAGTACAATGAGAAATTGTTCTCTACATTAAAATTTATCTTGTATTGTGGGGTCGTCTGTTCTGTATATTTTTGTTATCCTTGAGGCAATACGGTTATTATTTTTACAGTAAGGTCCTGTACCTAAGTATGGCGTCATGCGTCTAATATATATTATTTATTTGCTAGTTTGGATCGTGGGATTAATTGATACTGTTCTTTTTATTTCATTTTTGCTTGATGTTCAAAGCCTGAAAACTGTAAATATTAACACTTGAGCAAGATGTCAGTAGTGCGTGACCGAGTGGTTACCGCGCTTGACTTTTGAGCGTAAGGTGTAGGTTCGATTCCAGTCAGCGGACTGTTCTTTTATTTATTCTTTCAATTTGGCCTTCTCGTAAGTTCGAGAACATTCTCGTCTGATCGAGTTCCGGATATTCTACGCACCGAAAGTTCTACGCTGAATGATCCAGAAACCCACGAGGGTACATAAGGGACTCCGCAAGGCGAGCGGAGTCAGTCTCGCCCCAGCGCTCGATTATGCGATTTCGCCGATATCGACGCCCGCGACCAGAGCCGTATATTGAGAGAGTTGGGCCATTGGGAGGAGCAAGGGTCGCCGCCAGTGCCAATTATTCCCCAAGCGGTTATAGCGCGACCTCGAGGTAAGCCATTTGCGCCAATCAGCAAACCGTTACGTCACAACATTGAAAACGACATTGAAGGCGTGTAAAAGTGGAGCATTCAATCTGGTTCAGTTGGTGCAGTGGTTGGTGACACAACCGAGCAACGGTGGTCGCCGATTGAGTGCGGCGTGACTGAGGCTACGAAGAAACTGATAAAAAACGCTCCCATATTCGAGACGGTAGTCTCTCTTCCGTGGAAATTAGACTTCCTTGTTTGTCAATAACAGGTGAGTGAGCGCCAATCTAATCGAAGAGAGAAGGCATCGGGATTTCCGCTGACACCGAACGGCTCTGTGCAGCGCCTTGCTTACAAGCTGCATGTACCAGAACCTTTATGCACCAGGGTGGACTGTACAACATCCCGCCCGGTGTCGGAGTGCGCAGTGAAAAGCAACTCGCAACCGGCGGAAGCTAGCGGTATCATGCTATCCTGCGAGGGCGAGCACCTCGCTTTTGTACCCACCTGCGCTGCTCGAGTGTTCGTCGTGGACCGAAGTGGTTGATGCATCGATCAGAGCCCCGATGAGCGGCGCCGGAAAAGAAGCTACACATCTGAGCCACACAAGCGGCTTGTTTGATACCGTAACCTTTGAAGAAGGCGAGGGAACATCTGGTTTCTCCACCACTTTAATAATTTCTGCCCCGGAAGTATGCTTAGTGGACTCCGCCACCACACCGGGAGTAAAGAAGCTAGATCGAGATGAAGCTCCCCGGGTGTTGCGGTTTTGTCCAGTGGAGGTTGCCTTTTACACCAAGTTCGCGTCATGTAAAGTCACTCGATTGTTTAGGACAAAGACAACTCTCATTTGGATCAGTGCATAGAGGAAGCAGAGCATCAGTAAATATTTTCGAACCACTACTTTAACATCTGGGCGATATCAGTTAATTTGAAAATGTCATTTCTTTTGCTCAGGAGAGACGGGGGTAGAGCATGTAGGCCGGAGGCCCGAACCAGGTGGCTGTCATAGTGTATTTACACGAGATTGGTTACAGGTTTAATTACAGCAAGATAAATACTTATAGGTGATGCGAGCACTGGAAAATGTATCTCAATTTGTTGCTGTAACAAAAACAGTCCAATTGGAGCTTTACCTGAACAGTCATCATATTTAGTTGGATGTCTTGTCTGCAGTTGCCTATGTGGTCAAATGAGTACCATCCCAGGCTCTACGAGCTACAACACTCAATCTGGCTTTTTGGTACTGTTGCGATTTTCACAAGCGATCTCTGAATTTCTCAGAGTAGAAAGCTTGGGACTGAAACTTCGTATTCCAGCCCTACTCTTGACCATAACTTCAAAAACAGGAAGATATGTGGCAAAGAAGCTAAAAAGGCTGTTGTAGCTCATTGTTTGCAATCGAGTAAAAAGACACTCTGGCGAAGTACCTTTTCATATGAGCAGAGCATAAATCTTTTTCATATGAGACCTAAAATGTAAAGTTATGTTTGGGCAGACAGGCATGTGCGCAAAGTTTCGTGTCCACATACCTTTTTTGTGTCTGTGCCTTACTCACCTGCTGCAAAACTTTTTCTTCGATGTGCTGGCAGTCTGTCAGTGTGATCATTTTTTATTTACCTTTTAAGTTTACCTTCTGTCCAAACGAGGTGAATGGGCGGGCAATGTTTTAGAAACACATGCATAGTGCCAAATGTTTTATTAGCACCTCCATAAAACTTGCGCTCCTGCCTTTTAAAAAAAATCTGCGTTACAGAGGTGTGCCACTGTACCGATAATCACATCTTAGTATGCCTAAACTTCTCTTTTATTAGTCACGGAGTTTACTATAAACTACTCCCAACGAATTATAATGTGACGCTACATAAAAAGAAACAGACACAGCTACCAGTATGCAAATTTATTTCGAGAGTCACCCACAAAAGGTAGAAAACATGCTTTCAGAGAGAGAGCAGAGCAACTTTGTTGGTCAACGGTCAAATAGCGTGCTGGAAAGAGCGCAGGAAATTGCACCAATGATGATACATAGAAGAATAACATCGTTGTTTTGGATGATCAATTATATCGACGCATGTTCTTGGTGGATGCACCTCCTAAATATTGTGTTTACGGAATTACTACGCCACTCTTCTACCGACATCCCCTTAGAGTTATAGAAAGCATTAAGGCATGTACCACAGATTAATTGTTAAAGCAAAAGCATGACATTTTTTTATAAAGAGTGTGAGGCAGTTTCAGTTTTCCGAGTACCAATCTTCAGTAAAGCCTTTAAGCTTCTTAGAAAATTATTTGTGCACTCCTTAATTTAAAATTGGTAAGTTTTGATATTTGCTTGCAGACTTGCAGCCTACAGTAAAAAGAAGTGTTAGTATAAACAAGTCCTGTGTCTTTCATTAGTAAAAAAAAAGTTTATTTAAAGTGTATTAAAAATTACTGAAAAATAACTAACAGTGACATTTTAAGCCTTATACTGTTCCCATTCAAGCAAGGGGATTCCACTCATAACTCATCCCAAAAAGAACAGAAGAATGATAAATACTCAAGATGACTTACCATGCTCAGGTGTCCTGTTAATTTTGCAGTAAATGGCATCTCATGCATGTATGAAATCAAAATATGTGGTTAAGGACAGCTTCCCAAGATCAGTGTTATTGTGCTCTTGGTATAACAAACAAATCTTACCACAATTGCTTTATGAACTATGGGTTAGAATCATAATCCCCAAGTTTGTCCATGGGTTTTCAAGAGTTTCGCAGGTACTCCACCAGCTGGTTTTTAAGACAAAGAGACTGGCATTCCTACCAGAAGCTATGAGCCGTAAAATATTGAGGAAGCGCTCATCAAATGGTTGGAGATAATTGTAAAATATATGGGATGGGCACTTTGCAGGTTCCAGAGCTGAAAGTCAAAACGGTGCGACAGAACGGTGCAGGAGCAGTGTTGTGGTCTGGTGGGACCCCTATTTTCTTAAAGCAGTTGCTTGCATCCAGCCAGCTTTGTGCTGGCACTCTCGTGTGAAGCTTCATTGCTTCTTACCGGGGTGTGCATGGAAAGCTTCACCGCTCTGCACCAGCGCACTGGGAAATGTGGTTGATGCGGAGGAGCGCCTTGTTTCACTCAATACATTCAGAAGTTTACTGGCCTGGGTGCTTGATATGTTCTTAATCACTTTTTAAATGTTCAAAAGTGGGGGTTGGCACCTATTGCGATATGAGCACATGCTCAGCATTTTATGGCACATAGAATGGCAGAGATAAAAAAGTAAGGCAAATATTTTGCCTATCACAATGGCGGGTAGTAGAAATGCATCGAAATGATGTGTCATGCGTCCCAGAAACTTAAAAACATGAATGGTTAATAGTGACTACTGCTGCATTAAAAGGAAGAAGGAAGGGCAGAAAGGAAGGCCAAGAAGTTAACCTGGGGTATTTTATGCTGCATTAGGTAAGTTATAGTAAAGTTTATAAAACACAACATTTTAGAGACAACATGCCTCCTATAATTTATACAATTTTCGTCACGGCAACTTACATACACATCCCAAATATTTAAAACGCTATTGCGTGCCATTGTAAATAGGGTGCTATGGCAACAATTTAGGCATCTCTCTTCACTTGTAACATAGCAGATATTGTAACATATCAGGGCACAGGCAAGACCGTGAATTTCAAACATTACTAAATCTTAGGCGCAGGAAGACAGAAAGGAGAAGACACACAAAAAAAGAGTGACAACACTGAACGAGATGGTGTATGTGTTGTCCCTCTTTTATCTCCTCTCTGTCCCCTTGCATCTCAGGTTTACTGATGCTATGACATGTTCCAATCAATATATCAAGACTGTGTCATTTCTAAATTGAGAAATATAACATGCAAAGCATACTGCAAGATGTCCCACTTCTCTTACTGAACCATTCACAGTATCCTGTACTGTCACTCCAATATAAGCTGAAACGCCACAAAGCGTGTGCAGGGTACTATCAGGTTTGCCTACTGCAATACTCCGCAAACATTGATGCGCGCTGAGGCTGACGAGTCTCTCCTCTCTTCACCTGCACTCGTCACGCCACTCTACACTGCTGCGTCGTCTGCTAGAGAACATCGGTCGGCAAAACCATTTCACAGTGAGTGCACCGTGCAGCTGTATGCTTACATGGTGCTATGTGCGAGGCCTCACCCTATGATCATCTGATTTGCATGTGTTTTGTGAGACGACGGACTATAAAATGCATTCTCATGTACCACACTTTTGCTCTCTCACTATCACACACTGTGTCGGGAAACATATTTTATGAACTGCAAATCCTTTTTGAGTGCAACCATTCAAACGTCTGAACGATTAGTCAATGTGCCTGTGACATTGTAGTTCCAGGCCTTGCGGTGTGTTTAATTAGATACGACTGGCAAAGCCGAGTACAATTTTAAGACTATTTCATAACAACAAGGCAGTCTCAAAAAGAGTTGGCTTCTCTATTGGTTTCGATGTAAAAAGAAATCTTCCCATTAACGCATCTTCATGCGTTGTACTTGCGGTTCGAATGCATTTTGCCCCAAATTTTGAAGATTAAATATGTTAGCACCATGTCTGTCTGCAGCATAGCTAATGGAAACTTAATTGTAAGACGTGTGGGCTTCATGTAAAAATAAAATTTTGTTCCTCAGTAACGCCACAACTATCCAATAAACTCTACGGCATTATACCACGTTCAACAGGTCCTCTGCATCACCGTGGTCAGTACAGCACAATTTTTGTTACCGAAGCTACAACACAAATACTTAATTAGTGCATGCTAATCTAAGCGGTTCGGAATTTCAACCTAGGTAGTCGACCTTACCACAATAACTATTACAAGGATATAAACACGTAATCCAGCTTTCTAAAATACTGCTAACTACTCCTGTAGTTTCAGGTTCCTTGCCACCATTAGGACAATAGGCCAGGTAACTTACACTTTATAGTTACCGATAATTTATGCCAAGCATAAGGCACAGTTGCAATACATAGAGACTTATACAGTGGAAGGTTTTACTTGTGCCATCAACTTAACTCAAACTTTTGTGTAGGGTGGTCGTTACATGATGTATCAGTATCAAACCTTTGCATGTTTAATTAAAAAATACGACCGAGATCAAGGCTGCCCTTTAAGTATCCCCATAGGGCATGCATATAGATCGCTAATGTCTCTTTGGGGCATCTCCATAGCTTCCGTTGCTGTGGCGCATAAACCCCGTATATTTTTTTCTATATTCAACTTTTCTTGCATACTGTTTGACAGGGTTTTTCTGCATTTTCGCTCAGTTTCGCTCGATGATATGTCTCTGTATTGCAAGTAGAGGCAACATCCTATCTGTGCACCCTACTGAGGCCTTCCAGCTGTTTGGGAGCACAATAAAGCATGATTGAATGAATTAATTACTCAGCACACAAACTGATAGAGCATTTTTTGAAAAGTTTTTTTTTCTCCACCCCAGCCTACAAATTGCTATAAGCATTCTGCAATTGAGTGACTCGAATCAGATGCGTCGCCATATTCAGCAGGTATGAAGTTGACACTGTTAAGGAAAATATTAGAGCTCAGCTTGAAAAAATATTTGCAGAGTGCAATAGCAGCCATGACAGGACGGTTCTTAGTGAATGTGAATCGCATAATGCAGGCCTAGAGACGAAAGTCGGCCTGTGGATGCACCAGGAATAAGGCGTCCTTAAGATACAGTGGACAGGTGGGACTACGAGCTCAAAATCTGAGCAACCTGACGAATGAGAAGCTCATCCCAACACTACTGACATCTTGCTAGCAGACGACGCAGAGGAGAGCCGATTGGCACAGTGTGCGAAGGGGGGGACTTGCCTCCGCTTCAGCGTGCATCAAAGTTTTCGAAACTATACAACAGGCGGCTCCAATAGCACTGCACACTCTGCATCCTGGCATTCTAGCTTATATTTAGGGTTCTGCATTTTCTTAGTTTATTTCTGGACAGAATCTGAGACTGTTTTTCAGAGTGTATCTTTTACCACAAATTCGGAGTTTTTCTGAGCTTTTTTTAGTGAGACGTGAAATTCGGGGTTTCTCTTTGAAAGGAACGAGAACTAAAAACAGCAGTTTACTAATTTAGTGCATCATAGGTGAGACTTGTTCGACTATTGACGTAGGGACGATAAATTGTTGTTCTGATAAGAGGCTGAGATGCATTTTTGTGACTTTTGGAAACGATAGTTGGACTAAAAATAAAGAGAAAAGCAAAACGTTCCCAGAAGACAGGAAAGTATGAAGACCGCGCGGTTTTGTACAACTGGCAGTTCCGAAAATCGCGAATTTTTCCGATAAATCTGAATCCGCAAAATTTTTACCGGCGAGTGTTTTTTAGATTTTATCTTATTTATCCTAAAATGCAGAACCCTACTTATATCGGTCGAGATACTAGATAAACGTGAAGGGTCCAGAAAAGACCTCTTACCTTCAGCATTTTACCCAAAGGTCTACTCATGATCCAGATACGGTGTCACTATGTACTGCCCCAGCAGCAGACTCCTGACGACAACTGTGGTACTTAGCTCCAGCCAAACTCTCCCTGCAGCACGAGTGGCTGTTCTTACATCAGCAAACGCTCTTGACCACATAGGCTGTAAATAAAATGAATAAAGTAGATTATTAACCACAAGGTCATATAAAGTGGAGGTAAACCCCCATTTGCCGAGCGAAAATTCGATGGAGCAAGCAACACCCAACTGTGGATGACTTATCGCATTCGAACGAACCCTAGAAGAAAGGTGCACGCCAGAAGGAGTACGAGACATACCACCAAGTGTATCTCGGGTCGTGGTAAAACGAAGTGACAACCGATTGTATAAAAGTGCCTGTTTGAACGCAGTCAGTCTGCAAGAAACATATTGCCAACTTCTGGATTTGTCATCTCCTATACACAACCAAGCACGTGGACCGGCGCCTACCTGGCACAACCCGAGAGCCAACTCTACTCCCAAGGTAGTTAGTGTTATCCACAAACTTCAAATTTCAAAACCAGGAATGGAGGTGAAATAATTCTTCAGGTTTGTGTACACCAGACATAAACAACAAGCAGATACCTGCCAGTTTAGAAACAAATTTAAGAAGCCATTGCACAACCAATACTTTAGTGGCCTCAGTCACATGATGGCTCAAAAACATTGCTTCAGTATTGGAAATCTGTCTATAACGAGAGCTGTACACCAAGCAATAAGATTTGAAGCAAATGAAGATGACAATAAAATCCCAAGACCATACCTGCCCTCACTCATGATGGGATTAACGAGGTAGCAACACAACTGCAGCCTGTTGGCACCCCAGTATGAACCCAGAATCCACAAAATATTTGTAGCAAACATCTCTAAAAATCAAATTAAAATAAATGTTGTTTGCACACGAAGAACCATCTATGAATAAAGAGGAACCATGCATCAATTAAAAAGGAAGAGAGCTTGGACCAATACGCTGTCGCATGGAAAATGCACATACAGTCATGCCTCATTAATATGAACTTTTCCGTTCCCCAGAAAAATCGTCTATAATGCGAATTGTCCACATTAACAAATTACGGTCTAAAATACAAATATTAGACAAACGTAGCTCTCGGCCCAAAAGAAGAACACAACCTGGCTGCTGCCACGCTCATTCATTTACCAGAGTCTTGTAAAACTGCACGCACTTTCGACCATGAAGATTATAGACATCAACGTACACTTTTTTCTCCTCTCCAGTTTATACCGCACAGGTGCCAAGGGCCTCGGGCTTTGGGATTTGCATAGTTCTTTTTCCATCTGAGCAGAAAGCTCAGTGTGCTTATGTTTTACACTTGCCATTATCTAGACTCACTTCCATTTCTTGTTTGACATGGCCTTCTATCTGACCCTGCATTGCCTTTTATGAAAAAGGTTGCAAATGATTCCAAAAAACAGTGAAGGTGCAGGCGAGATGGACTAAGTTTACCATTATATAAAAATTATGTGAGACTGAGGTGCAGAAGATAAGAAACATCCACTTACAAGCAAAAAGACAAGATAGGGGTTAGCGTCCTAATGCCGCCTCCCGGTTTTTTTCCTACCTCTATGTTTCTTTTCTATATTTTTGTCTCAAGTAATTTAACAAAAAAAAGAGAAATGTTGCTTTAGGTTTCTCATTTACTACCATACACAAAAATAGGGAGGGAGGGTCAAGTGAACCGTTTGGCATAAAAGCCCCGAAGAACCAAACCGTTTTTAGGTGCACAGGCGTTATGTCCAGACAATCAACGATCAACATGCTATAGTGAATTATAGATGCGCATTGTGACCTCACGGATTCACTAGTGTTTTATTTTTATCTTTTTTCCGGAAGTTTCTTTTCATAATACCCACACTTGTGATGGCCACAACCTGGAGCCCAACACTGGCACCGCTCGATGAGAGTTCTCACTTCGCTAGCAGCGTCTTCTCCACTGAAGGAGCTGCCTGCACCAAAATAAGCAGTAGAAAAAGAAAGTAAATGTAGAACTCAATGTAGACACAGAAAAATTAGGAAGCAGAGGAAAGTGACTGTTAATATACTATACATTGGGTAGTAGTTCAATTACAGTAATAGACCGATCTCACCAGCCAGTTTAGCTAGCCGCCGCTGCCGCGATGCATCAAGGGAATTCTAGTCTTTCTGCACGCGCCCCAACCCCGCTGCGGGTCTGCGCGAGCAAAGCACGAGACGCCACGAGCGATCTCGTGCACTGCACCCTGCGTTCGGTGAACTAAAGTTATGGCGGCGTCACGCATGCGCCGAACGGCTGGTGAGATCGGTTTATTGAATTACTGTCACTGATTACAGCAATTGAATTGCTGTAATTTAATTACTTTTCTGCATAGTTTGTAATCGCAAATTATTACTATTAGGCAAAAATTAATTTAATTACTTTTCAGTAGCAGAAATTGGGAAAATTTGAATTACAACAACTTCTTTCATTATATCTTCATTAAATCATCTTGATATGCTATCTCCCGCCGCCTGAGCCAGGCGTGTGACGTATCAACAACTGCAGCGTTATGTCTTTCCTCGCCCTTTCTCCCTTCCCAACTCCCTCTCTCTTGCTTGCGTTAAATACTCTGTTCACGGACGAATAAACGTTTTTCAGTCCCCAGCGCTGGTCTCGTCAGTCGTCCACGCACCGTGTGTGCGCTTGCTATGTAGCAGTGGCGACGAGCAACAAAGGAACCCATGCACTAAAAGAAGATCACGGCGAGCAAAGCCACGGTACGGCCTTTCAAGAACCTGCAGCAATGACAACGCCAGCCTTGGCTCACCACCATCTTCCCGAGTATGACGGCGAGAGGGACAACTGGAGAGCGTACGTCATCAAGGCAGAAGCTTATTTCGAGGCAACGGGAGTTACCGACACAGCGAGAAAAAGGGCGTTGCTCGTATCAGCGTTAAACACAAAGACTGTGCAGATCCTAGCGGGACGAGTCGCTCCGAAGAAACCCAACAGTCTGACCTACGAAGAAGTACTTGCAACACTGAATGAATATTTCGACCCAAAGCGCCACGAGATAACCGAAAGCTTCCGGTTCTTCAATCGATGTCAGCACGAAGGTGAGCCTTTGCAACATTTCCTTGTCGACATCCGACGCATTGCAGACAACTGCAATTTCGGCAGCATGCTGGAACGAATGCTCCGCGACCGTATAGTCTGTGGCGTCAGATCAAAGGCCTTGCAAAAACAGCTTTTGGCAAAAGCAAACTTGACTTTGGAAGAGGCCGAAGCGATAGCACTATCAGCCGAAACGGCAGATGACGACGCAAATAAGATATCGGGCGATACAACCACCGTACTGAAGGTTGACGCGCAGCGCGTGTTGACGAACGAGCCTACTCTAAAATGCGGGCGTTGCGGAAGTAAGAAGCACAACAGCCACGCATGCCGCTGGGCCAAGAGCAGGTGCTATCACTGTGGTAGGCCGGGTCATCTTGCGAAAATGTGCTCGAGCGACGCTCCGAGGAAACGCGAAACGGCGTCGACACAAGGCATGCGGGGACGAGCACTGGCGATGGAGGAAGACTGTGCGGAGGGGAACGTAGACGAAGCTATGCACCTCTGGACTTTGACTTCTTCTCGGAAGTGGCAATTAGAGCTCCCAATTCACAGGACATTCACGTGGTGCGGCGTTGACATGCCAATGCTGATAGACACGGGGTCGCCCGTCTGTGTTGTGCCCCGCGAAATTTATGAAAAGAACTGGGAGAGATGGCCGCCATTGCAACCTTCAGGTGTCAAGCTTTCCTGTTATCTTGGCAAGCTCCCCGTCCTAGGACAATTGGACATGAAGGTAGCCTACAAGGGTGCCGTAGTAGAGTGCCCCCTAATTGTATTGAATTGCCCCGGTCCTAGTCTATGCGGGCGGGACCTACTGTTTCAGCTGAGCAATGCAGGGTCACCTATTCTTCACATGACTGCGGAAGCCGGATCGCCAACGAGTCTCCCGGCCGCGGACGACATCGCCAACGAGTTTCAAGACGTCTTCAGTGCGGAACTCGGCTGCATCAGCGGTCCCCCTGTACACCTTCAACTCAAGGAGGGAGCTACACCAAAGTTCTGTAAGGCACGATCCATCCCTTTTGCTCTCCGTGATAAGGTTTCTCAAGAACTAGACAGACTGGTAGCAATTGGCGTGTTATCACCGGTTGCGCATGCGGAGTGGGCTACGCCCATTGTGCCTGTCTTAAAGAAATATGCAACAGTTCGGATTTGCGTCGATTTCAAGATCACGTTAAATCCTGTATGCGAACTGGAGCAGTACCCATTGCCGGTGATTGACGACATGTTTGCGTGCCTAAACGGCGGAGAGTACTTCAGTACTCTCGACCTTCGTGACGCGTATAATCAAGTACCGCTTGACGAAGAATCACAGAAGCTATGCGTAATCAACACGCATCGAGGGCTATTTTGCTTCAAGAGGCTGCCTTTTGGCATAGCGTCTGCCCCAGCCATCTTCCAACGTAAAATCGAAACAGTCCTGCAGGGACTACCAGGCGTGCAAGCTTACCTCGATGATGTGCTGGTTGCGGAGCGACGGGGAAGCAACGATACTCTGCGAGCGGTACTGCAGCGTTTCCGCGAGCACGGTGTAAAACTCCGGCGAGACAAATGCAAATTTAGTCAGCCTTCAGTCACGTATTTAGGGCACCAAATCGACAAAGACGGCCTACATCCCACTGAGAAACATGTGGAAGCAGTCGCCCAGGCTAATAACCCGACAAATGTGCAGGAACTTCGCTCGTTTTTGGGCATGCTGTCGTATTACTCCAAGTTCCTGCCGAATATGTCATCCGTGCTTGCACCTTTGTATCAGTTGCTGGGGAAAAATGCGCGTTGGGTCTGGAGAGAAGCTCAGCAGGCCGCCTTTGCCAACGCAAAGCAGTGCTTACTTGCGGCAGGGGTACTCGTTCACTACGACCCCGCGAAACCATTGAAACTGGAGTGTGATGCTTCTCCGCATGGCATCGGTGCAGTGCTGTTTCATACGGTCGGAAAAGTAAACCGGCCCATTGGCTTCCGGTCGCGAACGCTGACCAGTGCCGAGCGGAATTACTCTCAGCTAGAACGTGAGGCCTTGGCTCTGGTTTTTGGGGTGTCGAAATTTCGCGACTATCTCTTAAACAGAGATTTCACCTTGGTCACAGATCATCAGCCGCTCCTGGGCCTGCTGAAAGCGGACAAGCCTACGCCGGCGTTGGCCGCAGCCCGAATACAGCGCTGGGCTCTCTACCTCAGTGGATTTCGCTACAAACTTCAGTATTCGCCCGGTAAGCTGCTACTAAACGCCGACCCACTCAGCCGTCTACCGCTGCACACTCCAGAACCACCAGCAAGGAGCGAACCCCCCGAGTATGTTCACGCGCTGGCAAGTTTCGATGATGGCACTGTGTCTGTCGAGGAACTCAAACAGCTAACTGCGCAGGACGTGTTACTAACGAAGGTTGTGGAGTATACGAAGCACGGCTGGCCTACACATGTAAAGAACGCGGGATTGGCGCCATTCTCGGAACGCCGGTTGGAACTATCTGTGGCTCACGGGTTGGTATACTGGGGTCATCGAGTTATTGTTCCCACACAAGCACGAGAACGGGTACTACACATGTTGCATGAAACGCATCAAGGGTCCTCGGCCATGAAGGCGGTTGCCAGATCGGCATTCTGGTGGCCGGGACTAGACCGAGAGATGGAACACCTCTCAGCGTCGTGCCACAATTGCGTTCAAAACCTGCCTATGCCGGCCTCTGCTCAACCCATCAGTTGGCCAGCCGTTAAGGAAAAATGGTCGAGGCTCCACGCCGATTTCGCCGGGCCGGTCGCAGGCAGCATGATACTGGTAGTCGTGGATGCTGCCACTAAGTGGATTGAAGCCGTGCCCATGAGGCAGGCAAGCACGTCATCTACGATTGCCAGCTTGCGCAGCATTTTTGCCAGATTCGGTGTTCCACGCACAATAGTTACGGACAACGGCACGCAGTTCACTAGCGAAGAATTCGCCACCTTTGCTAAGAACAATAACATCGCACACCTACGTACGGCTGTGTATCACCCACAGTCTAACGGACTTGCTGAACGAGCTGTTCGTACGATTAAGGAAGCGCTAAAGAAGATGAGCGAAGGCACACTTGAAGAGAAGCTAGTCAAAGTTATTTTCAACTACAGGAGAACGCCGTGCCACGAGGGAAAATCCCCTTCCGAACTTCTATTCGGCTACTTGATCCGCTCGCGCTTGGACTCGTGTTTCCCACCTTTCCCAGGGTCAACCCAGGAGACGGAAGAGTGGACACTGCCGCCCGACACAGCCGTGTACGCCCGTAACTACGGCCAGGGGGAGAAATGGACACCAGGGAAAGTGCAGTCCACTACAGGGTTACGCATGGTCACCATACAAACGCCTACTGGGGTGGTTCGACGTCACATAGACCAAGTGCGTTCCAGGCCGAGCCCGGCATCCGCTCGGAGCGGCGTTCGAGACCAAGACGAGGGGAGCCCTCCGGCTGCAGCTGCGCCCGCACCGACCGACAACGAACGCGATTTGAACGAGCAGCCTACAGACCAGGTGGCGCCGGCACAAGCGTCGCCGCCTATCGAGAAGGCGCAGAAACCCCCTCAAGCTTTGCGACGATCTACTCGGGAAAGGAAGCCTGTACAGCGTCTCCAATACGCCTCGCAAGTGGGCTCATTTTCGTCTTCTGCGCATGAGAAAGGAGGTAGCGGTGACTTCAGAACGCCGAGCCCTGATTGGCTGATCGCGACCCCCCCCCCCCCTATCTGAGCGTCGTCTGCTCCTTTGCAACGTCGTCGGCTCGCAACGTCGTCTGCGTCTGTCTTACCTTTCCTGCGACTTTCGGAAGTGCAGGTCTTTACGAGCGAGCTCGACTTCGCCTTTCAGAGAGGGCAGACGAATGAACTCGAGCGGTACGCTGTTTTTGTCTAACAACTAGCAGACACGCATCAAGGAGAGAAGTCAAAGGACTCACTGGCGAGGTGTCCCGAGGCGCCGAGGTTTGTTTGCTAAGAACCGAGAGTGAGCGTGTTAGTGTCCGCAAGTTCCCTCCCAAATACTTTTTCCCTCCTTTCGTGTTCGGCGAGACTCCTCACTCTGTAACGGCGTCGGCGGGTTGGTGCAGTTAACGTCGTCTGCTTTACGTCTGCTAGTCAAAGCGATGGCTGCTTTACCTTTCCTGCGTCTGTCGGAGATTCACCGCTTTTTCACCGGCGAGAGTCACCGCTGCCTCGGAAAACAAGGAGATGACAAGAGGAAGAGATTGAAGGGTTCACAAGGGTCGCGCGGGCATATTCCATTCAGCACGCCAGCCGGTCGTGGGCAGACGGTCTTGGCCAAGGACCGTCGGAGCACCGCTGTGCCTGCTAGGCCTATCAGCCGAGCTCGCTTACTCGGGGTCGGTGGAATCGTGGTCGTTGGAGCATTTCCCGGGTGTTTGTGGATCCAGCGTTCTTGTTCGTCGTGGTTTATTTCAAATACTTTTTACTTTTTTTCTTGCTGCTTGTAGTCGGGACGCGTGAGAAGAGCACGTACAAAAATAAACGTCCGTTGGTCGTCGCGACCAAGTAACTGAGCGACGCTGTCGGCCATGCTGAGTTGATCGTCGTAGGATTCCGTCGTAACCTGAGCAAAACTTACGATAATTTCGTTTCGTGAATACGAATTTGTTCTCACGTTTTGTCTTACGCACTCTTTCGGCGTAACATGGTTTTGTGAATCTGGCCTCTGCACTTCTGAAAGTCGCAGGAAAGGTAAGGCAGACGCGGACGACGTTGCGAGCAGACGACGTTGCAAAGGAGCAGACGACGCTCAGATAGGGGGGTCGCGATCAGCCAATCAGGGCTCGGCGTTCTGACGTCACCGCTACCCCCTGCGCAAGAAGCAGACGAACTTGCCCTCCGCATACTAAGGGAGGAGAAATGTTGTAAATCATCTTGATATGCTATCTCCCGCCGCCTGAGCCAGGCGTGTGACGTATCAACAACTGCAGCGTTATGTCTTTCCTCGCCCTTTCTCCCTTCCCAACTCCCTCTCTCTTGCTTGCGTTAAATACTCTGTTCACGGACGAATAAACGTTTTTCAGTCCCCAGCGCTGGTCTCGTCAGTCGTCCACGCACCGTGTGTGCGCTTGCTATGTAGCACGTTGCCGCTAAGCTTTATAACGTCACTGAGATGGTAAAAAGTTTTGGATGCCTGCCTAAATGTCCTGCCAGCTTGTGGGGCTTTGAAAGTGTCAAGACTTCACCTAAAGGGCATATTGACGCAAACATTTGACCCAAAATAAGTTATTATTGCTTTAGGGGGCAAAATACAGTCATATCGAAAATATATTACATCAAAGCGACACCACAATCTGAATTAAAACAAATATTAAAAATGCTATACCAGGTGAACGGTTTCGCTATTATTCAAGCAGAACTGGGCGATGACGTAACTTTCGTCCAACGCTCTCGTACAGACACTTCGGACATTTCATTTTTCGTGCCGTTTTGTGAATCAGGTGACAGGAAGAGCCACTCTCTGCGTTATCCTGCGTTTTCCTACCTTTATCTATGGTCCGCAGTGCTTGTGCAACTGAGCCAGCCATGTGTACTGCGGGAGAAAAGACACGTCATATTGTTGACGCGACCAATGTTGCCGTTGCTCTCGAGTGCATTTTAGAATCTGCAGTAAACTTTAACACCCAATATCTACAAATTTATATACCTTTAACATAAACGGCCTCGGAGAGCTACAATTTTTTGAGGGGCTGGGCTGTGGAACACCATCTGAGCAGGCGCAATGGCTGTCCTCTGCGAAATATCATACAATGTGCCTGCGTCCACAGCCCAGCGACTTGGCATTCTTTGCCCGGATGAAAAGTACTATAAATGTATAGTATAGCAGAAAAACTTTTTACCTGTGATTCAGCGTTGCTGATTACGCTGAAAACAGTCACACCCCCCAAAATAAAAGAAATTGAGCAGAGTTGCTCTCGCAGATTATATAGACCCTATTCATTTTTTACAAACAAAGGCCTTGCGTCCCAAGCCTCCATCAGTTTCTGATGTAGGCTTGACGTCCCTGCAGCCTACATCAGTTTCTGATGTGAAATCAAAGAGTGATTGATTGATATTTTAAAATGTTTTTAGTGACAACAGTGGGGAGGTCGTTTACGCGAACATTAAATAATAAAGGCGACAGAATAAAACCCTGCGGCATTTCAAAGTGGAGAGGGACTTTGCTACTTCGAACGCTTCCTGAGAACACCAACTGTGAACGGGATCGTAAAAAATCATGTAGTAAAGTGAAAAAAGGACCTCTGAATCCTACATGGTACAATTCCTTAAGTAATATTTTATGGTTAGCAAAATCAAACGCGTTTGTGACATCGAGAAAGAGAGCGCAGACACAGGAGTGGTTATCACAGGACGAATGAAGCAAGTCCGAAAAAACGGCTTGTAAGGATGACGTACCACGCCCCGGGACAAAGTCGTACAGTGAAGACGAGATTATACATAGTTTATCAATAAAACTGGTCATGGAAGCTAAAGGGTGCTTTTTTGAGAATTTGCAATATTCAGGGCAGAATCGAAATGGATCAATATGAGGACATCAGACTACGAGGGCCACCTTTTTGGACTGGTATTAAATTGCAGTTTTAGATCTCCAGGCAAACAACGAGAATGTATGAGTTGGTTTAGCATGGCTACTAGAACATCTGCAAACGCATCGAAATTATCGCAGATGTCTAATGGTACGTATACCATCAATTCTTATTGATTTCATTATTATTTTAAGTGAATAAAATAGAACGTACTCAGCCCGTGAAAGTGTAGGAAGAAAAGCAGATGACAGAGTTATCTGCTTTTTTTTTTCAGTCACGTGACTACATGCCCCTCGCGTCACTTCGCCCCTCCCAGAGGTCACGTAACGCTCAAAGGGCATCGGATTGGTTTTGATCGGTTACAGTATCCCCTGGGGTCCATCGTAGTGTGAATATTTGTGTCAATGCTTTAGGGACGAAGTTTGTGATTTATTTTCCTTTTTTTTCTGAGGGGGAAAAGGGGGGGGGGGCGGCAGGCCTATAACGGGAAAACGGCTATATGCAAAAGCAAATGAAAGGTTTATGCCACTATTTTTTCACTGGTAAAGAAAACGCCACAGCATAACGTGATGAGTGTTTCTTTTTTGTTTTTGTTTTATTTATATAGCGCAGTTTGAACTGCTGGCTGATGAGAAAGACAACTGATGTTGTAACCACTCCGGGGTCGTTCACCGGGGCTGTGACGTTCGCTGGACGCCATGTGGTGCTTTTTGCACATATTTTCAAAATAATATTTATTTACACTAAATTATATGACTACTTTTAGCGGGATATTCAAATTCAAGCCGAAATGGGCGACAGAAGATCGCGACGAATTAAATGTATCTGAAAAGTGGCAGTCTTCCCCAGAGTAGCTGTTATTTTGTAAGGCACATGTTTCGATTGCTCGTAGCGCCAACTGTAAACTTATTTAATTGTTGCTTAAACAAATATTATAAGACAGTAAAGTGAAAAGGTCAAATCTATGAAACAAAAAATAAAAGCAATACAAAATACCAACCTCCTGTGACTTGAATGGAAGCGGAAGTAGAGAGTGGCAAAAGATTGCAAAATGAAATTGACTTTGTTATTTTTTATTTACTATTGTCCCTGTGCAGCAGAGCTTAAAAGTCAAGTTCAATAAAAAATACAATACTTTTTAAGTGCAAATATTTATATTTTCACAAACCTTCCTTAAAGCTCCGCGCAAGTCGGTAACCGTTTATATATAACTACTAGTTTTTGGACGAACAGAAAGATTTTGAGCTGAAAGAGACTACCAATGAATTCATTATACTGGAGTTCGTGTCTATGGCTATGCTTTATATGCACTGGTGTGGAAAGCATGTCCAAATTTCATATACGCTCAAGGGACCAAGACGGTGGTAAGCCAAAAATTTGCGTTAAAAGATTTCGTTTGAAACGTATGGTTTCTAACGCTGTTTCATGGTATAGCAGTCGTTTTCTGTCGACAATATAAACGTTTTATGCAAGTTTTACGTTTCAATAAGGGTTATTGAAGATTCTGAAAAAATCGTAACGAGACAATCACCGCATTTTCCGGGCTATATCCGCACTTGGTGTATAGCCCGCAGGGGCCAATCCAGGCCGAAAAAACAAAGGTGTTTGCTTAGATAGTCCGCAAACGGTAAATAGTCTGCACGCCGTGCATAGCTTGCACACGGTGTTTAGTCGACACAAAAATATTCTCCTACACGGCACACCTTGACAAATATCCGCTTTCTTAGATCACAAAAATGCTTGTATTATACATAAGTCAGCATTAACGTATTCTTTCATTCATAAAATCGGTTACGTCTCGTCATATTGAATAATCTTGAAAAACGAAATTTATGTAGAGTCCGCACGCGTAGATTGTCCGCAGAACCCAAAATTTCAAGTTTTAGATATGCAATATCTGCAGACTCTAGAGCGGAAAATACGGTAGTTGGAGCAGTAGGTGTACCCTAACGTTTCTTACAATTATATATCTCGAGAAGATTAAAATACCATTTTATTTGTAGATAAAAAAGGCGTAATAGACGCACAAATATTTGAATTTTGTGATTGGGTGCAAGATGACATTCATTGAGCAAGATCCTAGGAAAAAATATTTTTAATATATAACATTTCCGTGTTTGCTTAACGTGTTGTTAAAGCATATTTTATAAAACACTAAATATGTTTAAATATTTTAAATATACTCTTAATGTTGTTTAGTATGCTCCTTGCTTTAGCTATTCGCAGCACTAACAGACCCAGCTTGGCAAGTGAGGTGTATACGTACTAAAAGTATAATGTCATGCTTTATTCACATACTATCAAAACACATCTCCACGCCAGTAGTCCTGCTCATTCGTGGCCGAAGCGCTTGACTAATCTGCGCCGTCACGCACCTTCTTTTCGAGACGGAGCCTAGCCCACGAGTCAAAGATAACTCTAGCAATGTCATTTGAATAGTACAGTGTTTTATTTCGCTGGTTCGCCCAACACTTCACTCGCTTCTACAAAGAAGGCGAGGCGGCGGTAGCGAGCTTTGACCACAAGGTGCAGGACGCTCGCGTAAAGTTGCGCAATGATAAAAATTTGAAACTTAAAAGCGCGAAAAAATTGATCATAATGTAACTATTTTTCTCTGTGACTGGTGTGGGAAACGATTTAGCTGCGTTTGAGACGTTCGCCGACTGTGTACGTTTTTTCTTTGACTTAAAGGTTTCTTAATTTTCTTTTCTTTCTAAACTTTCTTAAACGACTCTATTATGAATATTAACATCAGCTCGCCGGCGCGCTCACAATTATTCGTCAAAACTTGTAATTTGCTTTCGAACGCCTTCGAATTCTGCGCGTGCCTAATACTTTTGTAAGGTGCGCTACGCTGATCTGGTGGTTTTCAATTATGGTAAGAAAGACTGTAATTAAAACAATACCTTTTAGTTAACTAATAAAAATTTAATTACTTATTTAGAACCGAGTTATACCGAACTTTATTCATATCTATAATAGACCCTTTGACAGAGATCAATGTGGAATAAACATTTTTCTCTGTGACGAGTACTTTACGCACGGGAGCGAATTGTCCAGCGTATCGTGAAACACCTTGTATGAAACATGCTTAAGGCGAAGCCATGCACGTCTGTGTCGTATTTAACCTGAATAAAAACCTGCGCCTCGGGGTGTCTGACTGGCATACGTATATGCAGAACGTATAATTTTATTCGATTATATTTTTTAATTAGGTGAGAGTAGCATGGATGCCATCTTCACCGTATTTTTTATCAGGGTCGGCGGATATTTGATCAGATGATAAGCAACGCACTGTGTCGACTAATTAAATTTAATGTTTTATTACTCTTTACCTAGTAGTTTTATGAGTCATGCTGGACTTGCAGTAATAAAAGCACCTACGATCGCAGGTTAAACTAATTCGATTGGAATTGTCAAAAAGTGTTTAGATGCTCATCGATCAGTTTTCGCGTTTTTATTGTCCGATGCCGAAATGAAGCAGAGAGTGCTAAAACTCCGTCCAAAGGGAGGCATAGAAGATCGGCGCAGTCGTTTTACGTCCTGTCATTATCTCTCAGCGTGGTCCCTGGTAGATTCGCCATCGTAGCACTGCTGCTGAGTT
>JABSTQ010008062.1:0-24260 GCA_013358835.2 Ixodes persulcatus | reverse complement strand
CAGAGCGTCGCGGGCGTCGAAGTCGGCGTAAAGCAGAGTCGAACGCTGGGACGAGACTGACTGCGGCTCGCCACGCGGAGCCCCTTATGTACTATCGCGGACAATATGAGCTGAAACAGCGCTCCGGCCGGCGCACGGTACTACCTGCGCCGCCTGTCGCCTTGCTCCGCACACATAGCGCACCCCGAGTCCGAGATAAATTCTCACTTGCGCTCGCTGCGCCACTGTGCTCTTCCGGCCGTCTGCAAGCGAGACGGCGGGTGCGACAGCGGGCATGTGTGGTAGGGCGGCGGGGGGAACAAAAGATTACACTTGTCGTCCCTCTTTTGGAATTGATTTACTTTACTCTATCGCGCAGAATCCCGTAGAAAAAACGCTGACTGGTGAAGAACAAATATTGGAGTGTCTTAAATTTCAGCTGCGATTATCGTTTTTGAAAGTCACATCAAAAGACGTTGCAGGTTGTTTTTGTTAGATTATAGGTGCATGCACAAAGTAGGACATCGTAAAATATAGGCCAAAATTGGTATGCCGGATTTAGTCCAGCTCCAAGGTAATTTTTTTTTCTATTTCTCATTGATCACAGATGTTCAAAGAAACGGTAAGCATACGTGTTACTGAGAAGGTTTTGTAACCTTGATTGACATGAAAAGGTTCAAACATATTATTTCTTTATTACTGGGTCCGCATGTTTGTTTCAAACAAAACAAGTTGCTGACAAGACACCAGATTTTTGTTTACAAATTCCTAGTCTTATTAAGGTGGGACAAACAGTCATATATTTGTCAGGAGAAGGGGATTGGAACTTAATCAAAAGAATGTTTGCAGAGGACATTGTGAGACACAAACGATTAATAGTCGGCGCTGAAGTTCAACTGCACTATACAAGAACATCGGTATGAAGAAAGCACCCCACAAAAGTATGCGTGGTTAACGGCGTCAAACAGTGTGTCGCAACCGTAACATTAAACCTTGTTTAAATCGGCAGAAGTCCGGTTCAGGGGGTCCTGAGGCGCAGTAAAACTTGCAAAATAATTTAATACCGCGTCATTCTCCGCTGACCCGCGACCACGGCTCTCATCCTGTCAGGCGAGAAATCATAGAGCGCGGCCACGAAGTCTGGCTCAACCCGAAGCCACTCCCATTCCCCTCTGATTGCTTTCCATGATTTGTGGGCAGTGGCGCGGTGGAGAGACGCCGTGCCATGGCTACCTTGATGCGCCTCCAAATGTTTTCGACGATATTCAAATCGGCTCCTTTTAGGGGCCAAGGCAGCTTCGTCAGGCAGCGCTCCTCGAGGAGATACGAGCGTGACAGCGCATTTTCTACATCGGCGCTTTCTTGAAATGCACTGAAATGCATGTTAGCTGAAAACGTGAACATTGGGCTACACGGCACACGCATCGTGATGGTGGTTCCGTCGGCCAATATTTTCACTAGCAGACGGCCGGAAGAGCGCAGCGGCGCAGTGAGCGCAAGTGAGAATTTATCTCGGCCTCAGAGTGCGCCGTGTTTAGGGAGCGATGCGACAGGCGGCGCAGGTAGTACCGTGCACAGGCCGGAGCGCTGCTTCAGCTCATATTGTCCGCGATAGTACATGCGTGGGTTTCTGGAATAATCGGCGTAGAAAGTTCGACGCGTAGAACATTCGGTCCTCGAACAAGCAACACGGTTCTCGAATTTACCAGAACATTTACGTCAGAGTCCACAAAAATACGTCCCCGCGGCCAGGAATCGAACCCTGGCTTTTCGCGTGGCAGGTGCGATAACCGTTAGGCCACGCGCGCGCTGCCTACTTGGCCAGCTGCGCGCGCGGCATTACTCCCCCCCTTTAAAAGTGCATCGCCCCGATGCAACACAAAACAAAACAAAATAAAATAAAAATGAACGATAAACAGAAGAGTCCTTTGGAGCGCATAAGGTCCACAGTCCTATCGAGCGTAGTACGGCTTCAGGCGCACGACGTGGACGACCTCAGGTCGTGGTGGGCGGCGTGAGGATGTTCGTGTTCCGTCGGGCATCACCTCGTAGTTCAGCTCCCCGAGGCGACGAAGTATGTACCTTGTATGGTCCAAAGTACCGTTTCAGCAGTTTCTCACTAAGGCCGCGGCGACGGATGGGCGTCCACACCCACACCCTGTCTCCGGGCTGGAAGTGGACGTCCCTGCGACGAAGGTTGTAGCGGCCGGCGTCGACGTGTTGCTGGTCTTGAATCAGGAGTCGGGCGAGCTGGCGGACTTCTTCGGCCCGTTGAGCAACCACCTGGGCGTCGTCGCTCTCACTGTCAGCTGGCTCATGGGGCAGCATCGCGTCCAGCATGGTCGTTACTTTCCGACCATGTACCAACTGGAAGGGTGTGAATCCAGTGGTCTCTTGAACCGCCGTATTGTAGGCGAACGTGACGTAGGGAAACACCTCGTCCCACGTCTTGTGCTCTACGTCGACGTACATAGAGATCATGTCAGCGATTGTCTTGTTGAGTCGCTCCGTCAGCCCGTTGGTCTGCGGGTGGTACGCAGTTGTACGACGATGGCTGGTGTGACTGAGTCGGAGGATTTCTTGGGTCAGCTGTGCCATGAACGATGATCCGCGATCTGTAATCAGAACTTCTGGAGCGCCGTGCCGGAGGACGATGGACTCAATGAAAAACTTGGCAACTTCCACGGCAGTCCCTGAAGGAAGGGCTTTCGTTTCGGCGTACCGCGTGAGATAATCGGTTGCGACGATTATCCATCGGTTCCCTTGCGTCGATGGTGGGAATGGCCCAAGTAAGTCCATTCCAATTTGCTGGAACGGGGCAGATGGCGGCGCAATAGGAGGAAGAAGTCCTGCCGGTCTCGTCGGTGGTTTTTTTCGTCGTTGACACTCGTGACAAGATCGGGTGTAGTGATGCACTGTCTTCGCGAGCTTGGGCCAGTAGTATTTTTCGCGTATCCTGGCGAGAGTTCTGCTGTAGCCAAGGTGTCCCGCCGTCGGGTCATCATGGCAGGCTTGAAAAATTTCTTCTCGAAGACTGGAAGGGACCACCAACAGCCACGCCGTGTTGTTGTCGCTGAAGTTCTCCTTGTAGAGCACACCTCGTCGGAGGGAGAAGGTTGGCAGTGTTCGTACAAAACTGCGGGGAACGGCACTTCCTTGTCCCTCTAGGTGCTCGATGAGTGCTCGCAGCTCAGGGTCATCTCGTTGGAGTGCTGCCATGTCGCTGACATCCAGAGCGCCGAGGAAACACTCATCGTCGTCCTCTTTGGTGCAGGTAGGAGCGGCCTCGACTGGGGCCCTTGACAGGCAGTCGGCGTCATTGTGCTTCCGGCCGGTCTTGTACACCACGGTCATGTCGAACTCCTGCAGTCGTAGGCTCCACCGGGCGAGGCGTCCGGAGGGGTCCTTCAGATTCGCCAGCCAGCAGAGCGAGTGGTGGTCTGTGACCACGCGAAAAGGATTTCCATACAAGTATGGGCGAAACTTTGTTATTGCCCAGACGACAGCGAGGCACTTCTTTTCAGTAGTTGAATAGTTCCTCTCCGCGTTAGACAGCGTTCGACTTGCGTATGCGATGACTCGCTCTGCGCCGTCCTGCATTTGGACTAGTACCGCACCCAGTCCGGTGTTACTGGCGTCGGTGTAGATCTCGGTTTCAGCAAACTGATCGAAATGGCCAAGAATCGGGGGCGTCTGGAGTCTTCGTTTGAGCTCGTCGAATGACCTCTGGTGTTCTTCTGTCCACTCGAACTTTACGGCGTCCTTCGTGAGGTGTGTCAGCGGTGCGGACAGCTTGGCGAAGTCTCGAACAAAGCGCCTGTAGTAGGCACAGAGTCCGAGAAATCTTCTCACGGCCTTCTTGTCAGCCGGCGGCGTAAATGCAGCTACGGCGCGGGTCTTCTCGGGGTCAGGTAGAACGCCTTTGTTGTTCACGACGTGGCCAAGAAACTTTAGTTCCCCATAGGCGAACTGACACTTTGTTGGCTTGAGTGACAGGCCGGCGGTCTTGATGGCTTGAAGCACGGCTCGAAGTCGTCTGAGGTGTTCGTCGAAATCTCGTGAGAATACCACGACATCGTCCAGGTAGACGAGGCAGCTCTGCCATTTCAGGCCTGCCAGCACGGTGTCCATGACGCGCTGGAAGGTGGCTGGCGCTGTACAAAGTCCGAACGGCATCACTTTGAATTCGTACAGTCCGTCGGGAGTGACGAAGGCAGTTTTCTCTCGGTCACGTTCGTCGACTTCAATCTGCCAGTAACCGCTCTTCAAGTCCATCGACGAAAAATATCGGGAGTGGCGCAATCGGTCTAACGTATCGTCGATGCGGGGGAGCGGATAGACGTCCTTCTTCGTCACAGCGTTCAGTCGACGATAGTCCACGCAGAACCGCAGGGTTCCGTCCTTCTTCTTTACAAGTACGACCGGGGAAGCCCATGGACTTCTTGAGGGTTGAATGATGTCGTCGTCGAGCATCTCCTGGACTTGATCTTGAATCACTTTCTTTTCCTTTAAGGAGACTCGATACGGCGACTGGTGAACAGGGAGTGCGTCGTCGTCGGTAATAATGCGATGTTTCGCCATTGGTGTTTGGCGAACTTTCGATGTCGTGGCAAAACAGTCACTGTATTCGGCGAGGAGATCAACCAGTTGCCGGCGCTTCGAAGCTGGGAGCTCGGGGTCGATGTCGAGTGGCGGTGGCGTCGTGCTCTTCTGCTGCGGCGACGAGGTTTCCTCTGAGACTGCGGTGACCACGGCTGGCGTCTGAAGCTCCTCGACGTAGCCCATGGTGGTACCCTTCGTTAGGTGCTGCGGTTCCTCTCGAAAGTTTGTCACGAGAACAGTTGTTCGTCCTTCTTGAAGATCCGTTACGCCTCGTGCGACGCCAATTCCTTTTTCAAGGAGCAGTTGAACGCTGCCTTCCAGAAGAGCTTCACCGTGCATGGCTGCGTCGGTTATGACGGTGACGAAAACACTCGACCGCGGCGGCAGATTCACATGGTCGGCTATAACTCGGATCGCGGATGACGTCGTGTTGGCCTCCACCGGGGGCAGGACAGGCTTTCGCAGCGTCAACTGGTTTGCCCCGAGGTCGATGACGGCGCCATACTCGCAGAGAAAGTCCATTCCGAGGATAACGTCCCTCGAACAGTCTTGCGGAACGACGAACTTGACAGGGCACGTCTCACCGTGGATCTCGACGCGAGCAGTGCATCTCCCGACTGGTGTGATGAGGTGTCCTCCGGCGGTTCTTATTTGTGGTCCATCCCACGGCGTCATGACTTTTCGAAGGCGGCGGGAGAGCCTCCCACTCAGAACGGAGTAGTCTGCTCCGGTGTCGATGAGTGCCGTCGCGTCGTGGCCGTCGATGATAACGTTGAGGTTGTTGGACACCGAAGCAGGAGCGTCGTTGCGATGCGCAGCGTCGGGAGAGTGGGAGCGCTCCGTCGTTCTTGGAGGCTCTTTACTTCGGTCGTCTTCGGCAACGCCACCTCCAGGCGTTGCCGCGCCTAGTTTTCCCGGCGACGCAGGGGAGACAGGCTCTCTCGGCGGGGTCGTGGCGCTGGAGACGCTGAACGTCGTGGTGACGGCGAGCGAGATTCACGGCGGAGAGACGGCACTGAAGAGGGCGAGCGTCGAAGGTACTCCTCGATATCGCGAGGGCGTTCGCCGTACCTCGGGCGAACGCCCTCGCGGGTGGAAACCACGCAGGGGGGGGTTCGGGTGGAAACCACGCAGCCCAAGTCGACGGTACACTCTTAAAAAAAAGGGTACTGTAGTATCCTCCTTAAGGGGGTAACTGACTTGCACACAGGGCAACCCCTTTTGGAGGTATCGTTACCCCCTGCATCGAGGGTGCAAACTTACCCCCTGGGTTAGGGTGCAACATTGCCTCCTTTTGGAGGTAACCTTAGTTCCTTTTGGTGTTAAAAGTGCATCCTTTATGGGTCAGCCTTTACCTCCTTTAGGGGGGAATTTCAACCCTTTTGAGAGGTAAGACGACGTAATTGAGGGCGCTGCTTTTACCTCCTTTTGGAGGGAACTATGATTCACTTTGGGGTTGAATGCACACGATGAGGAAAACAGCTCAGAAATCGCGAACTACGAAGAACAAACACGACAGAAAAGTGCTGTCCTGTCATGTTTGTTCTTCGTAGTCCGGGCTTTCCGAGCTGTTTTCCCCATCATGTATAACAGCAACCAACTGGCCCAGTTCACCACCTTATTACAGGTTAAATGCACACTTGATGGAATCACTTTGGAATCACATGACAATGTTTTATTGTGGCTGTCACAAACAAAATGGCATAAAAATCAATGGCATGACTAGACATCTTATAAAAGTTCTAAGATTAAACCACTAAGCGCAATAAAGGCATCTGGAACAACACTTTCGGGGCTCTAGTCGTAGCTAAAGATGAACTAGAGGCAGAATGCAACCAGGACTGCCTCAGCAGGCGACGCGGCTTCGAGATCTCCCTCCATTGCCGCATAGCTGGGCGCCTCAGGATTAATTAGGCTTGAGCTGACAGCCACCGGGTAGATTGCACTGCCTGCCTGGAACCAAAAAAATGTGGAAATCATGTGATATGAAGTTGAAACATATCATCCCCAATTTGAAGAAACTGTGAAGAAATATTAGATTTTTCTAAGACGCATTTGGAGCATTTGATGGGCCACTGATTCCAGCATTATAAAGCATCGACCATACTTACCGGACGTGACCAGTTTAACTGTTGACTAACTACCACTGACTAAAATTATCACATGGCGGGTGGTAATCATAGATTAGTAAGCACTTTGTATTCACCGGTCATGTTTAAATTTGTCACCCCGATTTACTTAGGTGACTAACAAATCTTAGTCAAAGGTGTACAACTACTGTAGCAGGTTAGTATATACAAGTGCTGATTGTTGGGCGAGTTGGTATTGTACGTGAAAAAAACATGATTGCGCTTTAAGACAAGGACTGAGGAAGAACATACACCACAGAGCGCTACACCACATTAGCTACTCAGCACCACAGCAGATCCCTATGACCGCCAACCCTAAGTGCCGAACTTCGGAAAATATGCAAATATTTTTGCCGAAGTGCTCTGCCAGATGAAAATTGAATTTGTTTTATTCAGACATGAGAAGAACAGCACACAAGGACGAGAAAACATAAAAAGACCACGCCGAAAAAGACACACTCAAGCGCCTTGTGTGTCTTACTCTAATTTATTTACTCGAAGTATACCCTCAATTTTCTCTGGAAAATGAACGAACACCACACACACAAATAAAATTAAAAAATCAAGAACCTCATTTCAATTGCCCAAATGCGAACAAGAACATCAAAATAATATATCTGACTACGCTTACCTGCAGTTGCGTCCAAGGTAGCAGGCATCCAGTACCCTCGACGAAATCACCCTACAAAGTTGACGCAGTAGGAAAGAAATATATTCAATCAACTTCAAATAATGCAAACTTAGCCATCTGACTCGCCTATTGCATGATCAGCTTTTAAAAATGCCTGCTCACACGCAGAAAAAGAAATGCCAAGACGATATACTTGCTAGTCTCTCTGCCGGCAATAACGTAATGACCTTATTCAGTAATATACTACTATTAATGTTTGCGAAGCGCACGAATAATTTCTAACTGCCGAATGTCGAACTTCGGCAAATATGTAAAAATTTTTGCCGAAGTAATTTGCCAGATTAAAATTTAAAATTGAATCTATGTTTTATTTAGACATGAGAAGAACAGTACACAAGCACGAAAACACAAAAAATAACACCGAAAAAGACACACTCAAGCGCCTTGTGGGTCTTACTTTATTTATTTACTCGAAGTATACACTCAATTTTCTCTCGGAAATGAAGAAACAGCACACACACAAAATAAACATAAAGATCAAGAGCCCCATTTCAAGTGCACAAATGGGAACAAGAAAATCAAAATAAAATATTGCACTACGCTTACCTGCAGTAAACAGTGTTAAGAACTGTCACGAGATGCGTCCAAAGTAGCAGGCATCCAGTACCCTTGACGAAATCACCCTGCAACGTTGCCGCAGGACGAAAGAAATATATTCAATCAACTTCAAATAATGCAAACTTGAGCCATATCTAACTCGCCTACTGAATGATTACTTTTAAAAAAACCTGATCACACGCAAAAAAAAAAAAAGCCAAGACAACACTATAATTGCTAGTCTCTCTGCCGGCAACAACTTAATGACCTTATTCCGTAATATACTACTTTTAATGTTTGCGAAGCGCACGAATAATTTCTAACTGCCGAATGTCGAACTTCGGCAAATATGTAAATATACTTGCCGAAGTAATTTACCAGATTAAAATTGAATGTATGTCTTATTTAGACATGAGAAGAACAGCACACAAGGACGAAAACACACACAAAAAAAAAACACAAAAAAGACACACTCAAGCGCCTTGTGTGTCTTGCTCTAATTCATTTACTCGAAGTATACCCTCACTTTTCTCTCGGAAATGAACGAACAGCACACACACAAAATCAACATAAAAATCAAGAGCCCCATTTTAAGTGCACAAACTGGAACAAGAAAATCAAAATAAAATATCGGACTCCGCTTACCTGCAGTAAGCAGTGTTAAGAACTGTCACGAGATGAGTCCAAGGTAGCAGGCATCCAGTACCCTCGACGAAATCACCCTACAACGTTGCCGCAGGACGAAAGAAATATATTCAATCAACTTCAAATCATGCAAACTTGAGTTATATCTAACTCGCCTACTGAATGATCAGAGTTTTAGAAATGCCTGATCACACGCAAAGAAAATGCCAAGACAATATAATTGCTAACCCGCTGCCTGTAACAACTTCATGACCTTATTCCGTAATATAATACTATCAATGTTTGCGAAGCGCACGAATAATTAGCTCAGACATTTCTATTCGGTATTTCAAGGTAACGTGACATTTTACCAAACTATTTATTAAACCTCGTTAAATTAAAAAAAAAAAAAACGTTGATATTAAAAATCAGTGTTTAACACTGATTTTTACAAATATCACCGACATTGAGAATAAATCGCGCCGGTTGGCCGGTGCCGCCAATGAATGCCTGATCGACTACTGCTCTGCGGGGAAAAAACAAAATAAAACAAAAAACAACCACCTTATGAGATTTTCAAATATCTGATCAGATCCTCAATTTAACGTCCGACGCGACACACCAACGGCCCCAAAAAGAGAAAACCTCCTACCCCCTCACGCCTTAAACGTAGGCGACACCCGATTGAAAAGGCGTCTTGCTGCCCGGCTCGCCGAACCGCCGCTCTCCCCCTTCGTCCACCCGCACACACATACACCGGGAAAAGCTGCTGGCTAAGCCACTGGTTAGCGTATGTCAACCTTCTAAATGTGCGCTAGTGCAAGCGACAGTCATTCCTGTTCTTGCTCTTTATGAACTTCGATGGTCTAAACCGTGTCTGCGTTCGCGCCACACACTAATTTTATCGAACGCTCGACGCCTTCAAACGTGCCAACATGTCCGCCAACCCTTTGTCTAAGGAAGACGGGGGTCGCCTTCCCGGGCGGTCATAACCGACGCCAACTGCCGACCGCGCAGAACATTTCCTTACCTGCATACGGAGCACACGACTTGGATCTTCGACTGAAGTCAATGCAGCGCTCTCGGTGACCTCGTAAGAAGAGACTGAACCGAACAGAACAATAAAGAACGTTCCTGCACCGGGACGCCTCCGTCGAACGTTCGAGAAGAAACACCGTTATGCCGTCATGACCGGGCGCGTCGGCGGCGAAGGCGCGGACACTCTTCGGCCGGGCAGGCGCTCTCCCACGCATGCGCGAATAATCACGTGTCATACGAGGAGACCAATTAGCGAACTCGTTTGCGCCTTTCCACAGCCAATCGCAGCGCCCAGGCTTTGGCAGTGCAAAACAGGTGCACCCTCTGGGAGGTAATACATGCCGCCTTGGGGCCCCTTCGCGGCGAACTTCACCTGGTAGCACCGCATTCTTCGTGTTTGCTGCGCTTGAGGAGGTAAAAAGCGGAGCGCTTTACCCCTGGGCGGGAGGAGGGTGGTAAAGGCGGTCTGTTACCTCCTTTTGGTCCCCTTTTTTCTAAGAGTGTAGGGGCAGCTGCGGTAGATGTGGTCGGCTTCCCCGCAGTGGTAGCAGAGCGGGCGTCGGTCGGCCGTTCGCCAGACGTCGGTCTTCCTCGGCGTCGGGTGTTCAGTGCGGACGAACTCGGGTTGCCCTTCCCGACGTCGGAAAGTCTGTGGCTCTGGTAGGACACGTCGAGGTGGCGTCGAATACTGCTGGGCAGCTGGCGCCGGTCTCCGAGCTATGGCGGCATAGGTCAGAGAAGGCTCCTCGGGTACTGCGGCGCTGGCAGGGGCCTCAGGATGGAATGCCCGCTGAACTTCCTCGCGGACAACTTCGGCTATTGACAGCGAGGCAGGCTGGGGGGCAGCAGGCAGGAACTTCTTGATTTTTTCCCGAACGACGTCCCGGATGATGTCACGGATGTCCGGGATGCTGCAGCTGGACGGCGAGAGGGCAGCGAAGCCGGGAGGTCTCTGGTAGTGTGAGGCCCGTGCGTGAAGGGCGCGTTCGATGTTGGTGGCCTCAGTGATGAAACCTTCGACGGTGGTAGGCGGGCTCCGCACGAGGCCTCCAAAGATGTTTTCTTTCACGCCCCGCATTAGGACCCGCAACTTTTTTTCTTCGGAAGCGTTTGGGTCGGCGCGGTTCATGAGGCGGAGAACGTCTTCAACAAAGCTTGTGACGCTCTCATTTGGCCCTTGGTGTCTTGCTTGGAGAAGATCTTCGGCACGCTGTCGTCGCTGCTGGTTGGCAAAGGTGCGTCGCAGCTCGGCCTGGCATTCTTCCCACGACGAAATCGACGCTTCGTGGTTCTCAAACCAGGTGCGTGCCGTGCCTTCCAGAGCGAAGTAGACGTTCTGAAGGCACTGCTCCGGTGTCCATTGGTTATGGCGGGCCACTCGTTCGTAATGTTGTAGCCAATCCTCAACGTCCTCGTGGATCTCCCCGTGGAATGGCGTCGGAGTCCGGGGTGCGACGGGCAGGTATACGACGGCAGAAGTGGCCGGGGTCTCCGACTGGTTGGCCATCGTCGTCCTCCTTGCTTGCCTGGTCTTTGGTGGTAAGGGTCCTAATTCCGGGGGTAGGCCAAGGTTCCGGCGGCTTGATCGGATCCCGGTCTGGTCTTCGTTCGGTTCTTGGGGGCTTGGCGTTGGACTTGCACTGCGGGCCCTCGGAGGGGTACGCGGCAGGGGCATGCGTTACCCCGCACCTCCACCAGAATGTCACGGGTGGTGGCCAAAAGAACAATAAATAAACAGGAAGAAAGAAACGTTTAATGTGGCGAACTTGTGCCAAAAATGAAAGGGGTACAGAAAATAATAACAGAGCGTCGCGGGCGTCGAAGTCGGCGTAAAGCAGAGTCGAACGCTGGGGCGAGACTGACTGCGGCTCGCCACGCGGAGCCCCTTATGTACATGCGTGGGTTTCTGGAATAATCGGCGTAGAAAGTTCGACGCGTAGAACATTCGGTCCTCGAACAAGCAACACGGTTCTCGAATTTACCAGAACATTTAAGTCAGAGTCCACAAAAATACGTCCCCGCGGCAAGGAATCGAACCCTGGCTTTTCGCGTGGGAGGCAGGTGCGATAACCGTTAGGCCACGCGCGCGCTGCCTACTTGGCCAGCTGCGCGCGCGGCAATATGCAAGTTCAAATTCGCAAGGAGTTGCGCCGAATCAACTACGCCATTTGCAACCTTGCGCAGAAAAATTAGATCTCGAACAGTCCTCCTTTTAGACAGTAGTGAAAGTGAAAACATTTTCATTATATAATCATACGTATAATAAAAGCGCCGCTCAAAGTATCTGTCATAAACAATCCGGACAACTCTTTTCTGGACATTTTCTACGCTTATAGCCTGTGTCATAGATATCGAGTTCCATACGACAGAAGCAAACTCGAGTCGTGACCTCACTAAAGAATTAAAAAGGTGAACCAATGAATGAGGGTTTCTAAAATTACGCGTCAAACGAGAAATTACCCCTAACACTCTAAAAGCATTGCCCACGACCAGCGACAAATGATTTCTAAAAGATAAAGTGCTGTCAACACACACACCAAGGTCTTTTAAGATTGATACACGCTGTATTGGTGATCCCTCGAGATAATAAGTAGACTCAAAAAAAGAACGCCGACGGCCAAAAGAAATCACTTTTGTTTTTGGGGGGTTAAGCAGCAATAGATTATTTTTACACCACTGAAGAACGCTGGTAACGTCACCTTGTAGGACATCGCAATCTTTAAGACTATTAATGCTTTTGAACAACTTAAGGTCATCAGCAAAAAGTAGTAGTTCAGAACTGTTCACGCAGGACACTATATCATTTATAAAGATCAAGAACAAAAGAGGGCCCAGTATTGATCCCTGGGGAACACCGGACGTCGAAAAAAAATTTTCAGAGGAACAGTCAGCAACCTGAACGGTGTTTGAGCGCAATGACAGATAGCTGTCAAACCGTTCGCATAATTCAAGACATACTCCATATGAAGACAGTTTACGCAAGAGTAATCTATGGCTCACTTTGTCGAACGCTTTAGACATATCAAAATATATTGTGTCGACTTGTCCTCTATTAGCCACAACTGGCGCAGAAAAGTCTAAAAATGTACACAAATTAGTCTCGACTGACCTGCCACATAAAGATTATGCCTGCGAATTCCGCGATTTTGAGGTGTGTCCTGACGGAAGTTGTAGCGAAGACCACGAACTCATCTCTGTTACGTCACGGCGCGGTGGTGGCGTGTCGGTCGCACTTCCGGTCTGGGGCTGTGGGCAGAAGTCCCCATGCTAGACGTGTATTCCTGCGTTGTTTTGAAAGGAACCAGACAAAAACCTGCCTTCTCGTCAAAACGCCGCGACTGGCGCCGTACCAAAAGAGTCGAGAAAGGTTTGAAGGTCAGTTTTCACGTGCTCGGTTCGTCCGAGAATCTGGATATGTGCCGTGAAAAGGGAAAAGCAGACGCCGTCGGACAACGATTGCTTGGGCGGGAAGCACTTTGGGTTGAATTCACGGACACTTGTGGTCATCAGATTTATTTGTTTTGTTCCAACATGAACGCCAGAAAACCGTCAAGTCGTGCGTACCACCTGCAGACTACGTTCAGTGCGTCTTCAAGTTCAAACGGCCGCCTGATCGTTCGAACTGTCGTCTGCTCTTTCAAACGTTTTGTCGTCTGCTTTCTTAGACGACGCCGGCCCGTAGACCAAATGTTGGCCCGGTACTTGCGATAAGAAGTAAGTGCAGGCCTCAAAAGACAAGTTTGAAGGTTGGTAAGCAGGCTCGATGTAAACAGTGGATACAAGGAGATGGTGATCATTGTTACCAGTGACCATCACCGACTTGTTATGCCTAATTCACTTGGTCCGATTCTGCTTGCGATTTTCAGTATCGACGTCGACCATCCCAGCTAGGGTTCACGCTTTTGCAGCCCGAGCGGTGTCGCGACTGAAAATTGCGAGCGAAATCTTATCATGCGAATCAGGCTTTAGCGTACATACTGCGGCGTCCACGCGGAATGAATCGCCGCATGTTACAGTATTCACGTGAAGTTTTGCGGTGTAACGAGCCTCGGTAATTTCGCAGACACCGCTCAAGTAGTCAGACATCGCCAGGAAGACGTAGAATCAACAATTCGAACGCGAAAAAGGGCAGGGGGACTCACACCGACGCCGACAACATCGCATTTCATTGGTTTGTTTCTGGGCGACGGCGAGCTTCTTCCCCACACCCCCATCGCGCATGCGCGGCGCCGGTGGCGTCCGCTAGGGGCGCTTCGGTTTGTTTGTAAACATGAGTTGGTGTATATGTGTGGTTATTCTTTGAGTGATCACAAATGTCACAGCTACAAGGATCATCTGGCCCGGTGTCCGATGGTGTTTCTTCGGTAAACCGGTAAACTTTTTTGGGAATAAATATACACCGAAAAAAACCGAAACATAAATTTTAAAATAAACACCGAAAAAGTATGCCAAATTTTGAAAAATAAAAACCGAAAACGCGGAACCCTACTAATATCTTTCAAACAGCAAGGAATGAGAATGCTTGTTGCTGTAACGTCTCCAGTTATTGGAACATTGCTTTTAGTCAACTTCCGGGTTGAACGAAAGAAGAAGCGTCTCGCTCCTCTGGATTCCGAGTCAGAACATCCAACGCTTTAAAACATCCATCGAGTCAAAACATCCATTCGTAGATGTTTTGACTGGTTGGACGTTTTGACTCGTTGGATGTTCTCACTCGATTGGATGGATGTTTTGACTCGTTGGACGTTTTGATGCGATCCAGGTTCCGACTCAGATATATAAAGCTTGCTTGTGGGCTGTTAGATCTATTTTCCCTGAAAGGGTTGTTCTTTTCTGTAACTGACTTTTAAAAAAGATGGTAAGCAAAGGCCATATGTTCCTCAATAAACCTATATAAATGACGAAGAGACGAACAATGTTTTCACATTTTCAGGAAATAGAAGCCACGCGCAGACAATGAGTGGAATATTTCTACTTTCTGTTTTGTCATTTTTTAGTGTACAGTACACTGGTCAGTGACGCTGTACACTCTGCCACTGTCGTATCTTATCAGAGCTCATGAAAACAGCCTATAGTGTTCCGCTCTGTATTCAACCCAGGAGGAACATGCATGCGCAGCGGGGACGGCTCCAGAATGCGGTGAGCGGATTGCATGCCTGAAAACGGTATAATGAAAATTATTGCGTATCAAATATTATTTAGAATGCAGGTATGGGAATGGTATGTCCCAAGAAGGTTTAAAAAAGACATATGGCTTTAGATATATGGGGAACGTAATTTCAGCAATTGAGTTAAACGCCTAATTAAGAATTTAAAAAAAAAAAATTAAATGTGTACATTTTCCTTGACCGGTTCGAGCATAGTATTTGTCACATGCGGATGACCAGCAAAGCGGGCGATGGGCTCTGAGTAGTGTCAGTGATAGCACGAGATAAGACGTCATAAGCGGAGCAAACATGGGGACCGGTGAAAATCATCAAGCTCGAGAGCGGGCTGCACGTGCCTCTAATAATGTCGCAGCTAAATCCGAGCAAATGGTCCGGAATCGTGCAGCAGTAGCGTACGCTCGGGAAGCCGAAGTAACGGCTCAACTAGAGGCAGACGCTGGAGAAACAGCCCACGGAAGGCCGAAAACATTTTATGCTCCAGGCCGTATTTGGGGACCGATGTAGGGCTGCTATAACATGTTTAGGCGCATATGCCCAGTCGTGGTTCATCACACTGCACTCCACTCGCCCCGAAGCTGACAGTACGGAATAAACTGCACGCATGTTAGACCTGTCGGCGTCACACAACGTGATCGCCCCTATACCCGTATATGCTCAGGCGGGAAGAACGATATCAAGCTAGAAGAAGCATGTTATTGGTTGCACTTGGGAAAATATGGCTTCCACAGCGCTTCCACCGCACAGTAGACGAAGGGTTTAACGGATTATAGTTTGTGCCCCGGCTTTCACTCCGAGATGCGACGCTATGATATTTTACGAAAGGTCGTTGAGTAAAACGCCAGTATTGCCCGGGGCATTCAAAACGGTCTATTGTGTGCACAAGCGTTCATCAATAAAATCGACTCATTTTCAGGCAAGCCGGCTCACGTACTATAGTAGGTTCGTTCTATGGAAGAACTCGAATCATTGAAATTTCGTCAACGTCGTTCAGCACGTCTTGAAATGTCGGAACTGCGGTCGCTTGGTAGCACGAAAACATAGCCATCTCCTCCTGCAGCCGCTGGTTACGTTTGGTACCTTGAACTGCTGGTGCAGACGCCACCGCGAGGGGATCCCAAAGCAGTGCCTGGATCCTGCTTTGCGAGGAATGCTGGATAGCTTCCTCGTAACTGTATGAATTTAGTCAAGTCTGGATGATGACTCATCAGCCGGCTGTGCAGTCCGTTATGCCACCCTTTCACCCTGTTGGCGGTGCGTGGTCCATTGTTCTCAAACTGGCCCCAGATGTCTTCGACGACTGTCTTCGAAAGCCAGAAGCTGTAAAAATACTTGGCGAATTGCCCCAGCCCAGCAGCGTCTAGTGGAATACCTGTGGCCGAGTAGCGAGCAGGTCCCTGGCGAAGGTGAATGTCATCCTTCCCGGAACTGTCATCGCAAAGTACGAAAGTACGAGCGTTATCTTATAAGTTATTTATTTATTTAGTTCTTTGTGCCTCAAAACGACCGAAATCTTTGTATAAGGCACTTCAGTACAAAAAAAAAATCATTCGCACCATTAACAATACATGCATACATCAACGCATACAGCCTTATAGAGGAAGGTTAAAAATGAAAGACATTTACAACTTCCTGTAGCGCCGAATTAGAGCGCAGCTCTTGAGGAGGAGGAGGAGGAGGGGAGGGTACTGAGGGGAGGGTATACCCCTTCTCCTCCTCCTGTCGTCGTCCTCCCTCCTCTCCTGCGCCCCTCTTCCCTTCTCCTCCTCCCTCCTCCTTCCCTTCTGAGGATCAACGAGGGTCACGTGACCTCATGGTTACGCCGACGGCGACGCCGACGACGCTCAAGCCGAAAACAGGCGCCTAAGAGCAGGGCTCTAAAACGTTTTGATAGCAATGTGTGAAGAGTGACTCAACTCAATAAAAATAATATATATATATATCTTTCAACTTTTCAAGGTCCTCGGCTTTCAAGCTTCCGGATGGATGTTCCGACTCGATGGACATTTTGACTCTATGGATGTTTTGACTCGTTGGATGTTATGACCCGTTAAATGTTTTGACCATAAGCGGCTCCTCTGGTGTGGACACATTGTTAATTGTTGTCCATTATGTTCATACAAACTCCAGCTTCTCGAGGGCAGTATGTGTTCCTGTCCACTTCACCGGGAATTGCGAAGAAAGAGAGAAGGAAGGAAAGACGGATTTGGCTCTAGTGGGGGGGGGGGGGGGTGGAAAGAAGATTGACTCTCCCTAGCAAAAAAAAATGGCAACGTGAGCAAAATGGCAAGAAGGAAGATATTCTTTCCGTTTTTTTATGTGCTTATGCGGGTTTTAGAAATGAACGACTTGACCCGTTGTCGTTACGGCCTTCTATTGTTTTCGTCCTGAGTCCGGTTCTTCCCATCAGTATGCTTCCCCGCGTCGTAGGCAAGCAATGTAAAGAATCAAGATTAAAAAAAAAAATAGCTTCCAGGGTTTAGGCGACGAAAAGAAAAAGCTTCAACGGGTCTTTGTGTATGTATGTGTGCGTGCGTGTGCGTGCATGGATGGGTGGATGTTAATGGCTATTCGCGTCTCCAGCTTGTGGGATTTCCCTTGCTGCTACCCGTCTCGAGGAATGACAGAGCACACCGGTTCAACAACACGTAAACATTTAATGACCGCTATCGCCTGCGGCGCGATCCCAACAGCCCCCCGCGCATACGCTGCGACGGCCCTTTATCAGCGGCGGAGCGCCGCTCGCGTGGCCAGTTGCCCTTGGCCCCCTCGTGGTCAAGATGACCACTCATGATCGTCGTAGGGGCAACCTGGGCCAACCGCTTGGAATCTCCAGGTTGCCCACACATCTCCCCCCTTCCAAAAACGAAAACCGCGGACGTCTTAGATGGTCTTGGGGGGCCTTCCTTCTGGGTCAGCCAGGGTCTTCTCAGATGGGCGAGCACGGGTCCGACGTCAGTACTCCTGGACTGTACCGATGCGGCTGGTGGGGGGGGGGGGGGGGGGGGGGTCTGATGATGGGAGCTGCGTCGCCGCTCTCTGGCACGAGGAACTAGAAATTAAAAACAACATGAGGCCATGGCGCGGTAGGAATAAGTGGCCGCGCACACGAAAGATGCCTGCCCCACTGTGCATACGGGAGCGCGGCTACTTTCTCTTCTCCCCCCCCAAAACACTGAAGAGGGAATGAACATAATGCACTTAGAGCTCGCGCTACTCCTGGTCATCTTCACCGCCGTCTCAAGTTGTACCGCGGCAGAGACGGTGTGGAATCTTCCGAGAGGTGGTCCGGATAGTCGCCATCTGGAACCTGCGACACATCTACCTCCTCGGGTTCATAGAAAGCTTTTAGGTCGGCGACATGAATAGACCCGCACACTTCACCAGATTAAAAATGCACCAGCTCATAAGACAGGTTGGAGAGCTTCCTACTAACACGGTAGGGGCCATCCCACCTCTTTGCTAAAGAGGCCGTGAGGCCTCTAGCAGCATCACTCAGCGGATGAGTTGGCTTCAGTACCAGATCTCCCACCTTGAACTGCAGATTTCGCCTCCCCTTGTTGTACTGGTTTGCCTGCTGCAGTCTCGAGACGTCGAGGCTCTCTCGAGCTTCACGCAGGTTCTCCGTGAAACGCTTCCGGAGATCTTCTGCGAACTGCGTGGTAGTGCGCTGCATGCTTGCAGGATCTGTGCAAAGAAGGCCGTTTCCCAGGGGAAACACGAGCTCTTTCCCAAAGTTAAGTTGAGCCGGAGTAAAACCTGTGGACCGGTTGATTGTTGTGCGGGTAGCGAATGCCATTTCCGCCAATTTCGCGTCCCAGTCTTTGTGTCGCTCTGTATGCGCCACAAGCATCTGCTTCAGGTTACGGTTCACTCTTTCCGTGATATTCGCCTGTGGATGGTATGGCGAAGTCCGTTTGTGCCGTATGCCTAGCGCCTTACACGCATCCACGAACACTTTGCTAACAAAATAAGAAGCGTTGTCTGTAATAAGCGTTGCGGCAAAGCCAAAGCGCGCGAACGTCTCGAGAAGACAGTCCCAGATTTTCCTAGAGTCTAGTTTGCGTAAAGGAAACATTTCGACCCACTTCGTGAAATGGTCCGTCACTACTAGCAAATACTGATTGCCGCGTGGACTACGGGGAAAGGGACCGACAACGTCGCAGGCAACACACTCCCAGGGGTACTTGCTTTCGACCGACTGCATTAAACCTGGTGGTTGGCCACCTCGTGGTTTCGCCTTCTGACAAACCGGGCAGCTACGTGTGTACCTCATTACATCCTGCCTCATACCTGGCCACGTTGCAATTTGGGACAATTTTTCGTAAGTTTTGCTCCCACTGCTGTGGCCTGCCAAGGCGGGATCATGCATATATCTTATAAATGACTTACGTAGTTTACGTGGTATTACAGTCCGGAATGGCGGGCCGCTGGACCCATCGTCCGCCTGGGGGATGTATCGCAGCAGGATGCCGTCGCTGCTGAGCAGGTATGAGTCCAAGTCTCCGGGATTCCCAGCGTCGGCTGAGTTTTCTTCTGACAGCTGGTGCATCACCTTCTGACAAAGTCCATCGGACAGCTGGGCAGCCCGGAGCTCCTCTCTGGTCACCAGGGTTCCCCACCGCGAATCTGGTGTGATGGGCACCGCATTGGCCAGTGCCACCAAGTCGGGATCCACCTGCATTTCCTGCCCGGGAAGTGGAGCACGGGATAACGCATCTGCAACGTGGTTAGCCACTCCACGCTTGTACTCGATTGTGTATTTGTAGCGCTGGAGCGAAAGGGCCCATCGAGCGAGTCGTCCTGCAGGGTTTTGAAGCCCTTTGAGCCACGAGAGAGCCATGTGGTCAGTTTGAATGCTAAACGAAGCGCCGTCAAGGTACATGTCAAACTTCTTAAGCGCAAAAATAATTGCCAGGCACTCTTTTTCGGTTGTTGAGTAGTTTCGCTCCGCTCCGGTTAACGTATGACTGGCGAAAGCTACGGGACGAAGAACGCTGTCATGTTCCTGCAGAAGAACTGCTCCTAGTCCGTAATCGCTTGCGTCGGTCTGCAAGATGAACGGACGATTCAAGTCTGGCAGGTTTAAACACGCGTTTTCAGTCACAGCCCTTGAAAGACACGTGAATGCGGTTTGCTGCTCCTGCCCCCAACACCATTTCGTTTTTTTTGCGGAGCAATCGGTTCAGAGGTTCAGTTATCTCAGCACATTGCGGAATAAAGTCTCTATAGAACGCAATCATCCCGAGATATCTCTGTAGGCTTTTGACGTCATGAGGGGGTGGGTATTCCGTTATTGCGCGGAGCTTATCTTCATTCGGGCGCAGCGTTCCGTTATCTACAACAAATCCGAGAAGGTTGATTACAGGCGATGCCAACTGGAATTTATCTGGATGAATCGTAAGGCCGGCCTGACGCATTCGTTCGAGTATGGTATGAAGGTGTACGAGATGCTCCTCGAATGTTCGTGAAAACACCACTACGTCATCCATGTACGCCATCGCAAACTCGTACTTCGCGTCACCGAGGACAACGTCCATTAGACGTTGAAAGCTGGCGGGAGAGTTGGACAAACCAAAGGGAAGGCGAGTGAATTCGAACAACCCCCTGTGGCAAATGAATGCGGTCTTCTTTACATCAGCCGGATGAACTTCGATTTGAAGAAATCCGCGGCTGCAATCGAGGGTTGTGAAAACAGTCGCGTTTCCAAGGGCATACATCACTGAGGAAATGCTAGGAAATGGGTAACTGTCTCTGACTGACACTTCATTTAGGCGCCTGTAATCAACACAAAGCCTTGCTGTGCCGTCCTTCTTTGGAGCAAGGACCACTGGGGAAGCCCATGGGCTTTTTGACTGACGTACTGCGCCTGTGTCGATCATTTCCGATAGCGCCGCATCAAGAAGTTCGCGCTTGTGAGCACTTATGGGTCTGGGATTACACCTCCGCGGGGGTGCATCCTTAGTTTCGATGCGGTGCCGTAGGAGATCGGTTTTCCCAGGTCTTTCCGTGAACATCGGCGAGAAGGGTTCCAGCAGTTGCTGGAGCTGCTTCTGGTTGTCCTCACCGGAACACTTTTGCACGGCTTTGAGCACGCTGTCTGGAAGTAAAGACATCTGCCCGGCAAAGTTTAACGGGAACGTTTCGCCGCGAATACAATCCTGCCGTCTTGTAAACGGCGTTAATTTCGTTTCGCCTCCCAACCAATATCCAGCTTGGGCAAAGTCTAGCAAAACCCGCTCCGCTGCAATAAAATCTCTACCAAGGATCATGGGCACTGGCAGTTCTGGGAGGTATACGAACCGTTGTCTTCGTTTTCTGCCATGAAAAGAAATTCGTAACCTGACTGCACCGGCAGCAGGCAGTACGGACCCCGATGCTACCTGCAATTTCACGTTTGCTGACCGGAGATTTATCTTTTTCTTGTTACATTCCGCAAATACAGCATCCCCAATAAGCGATATGTTTGCACCAGTATCTAAAAGAGCGGCCACTGGTGTACCTAGAACATTCACGGTCATACGAGGTTCAAGAGACTTGGGTTTGGCTTCGATTCTACTCACAGCTGGGATGAGCACTGTTGGTTTCACGTTTAGTGAGGTTGTTCCTACCCCCGTCGGCTGGTGCGAGTCCATTAGCGACCGGCCATCCAGAGCGACCATCCTTGGTGTTGAGAACTTCAAAGCGGCTCTGACGCTGGGGATCGGGCCGGAATCTGACGGGCCGACCTTTGGCTGAAAGGGAATCGCATTAGGGTCCAACTCAAATGCAGTTGTTTCGGGTAGCTTAGGACCGGGAACAGTGGAAGCTGTTCGCCCGGGGATCAGTGCAAAGGCAGACGCGCCGGGCGTCTCACGACCGAGAATGTTGTGAGCTGGCCGCCCGGGTGTCGCTGCAACAGCAGGCACGCCGGGAGTCTCAAGACCGCGAACGGTGTGAGCTGGGCGCCCGGGTGTCGGTGTGAAAGCCGACACGCCGGGAGTCTCATGACGGAGAGTGTTGTGAGCTGGCCGCCCGGGTGTCACTGCAAAAGCAGGCACGCCGGGAGTCTCAAGACCGCGAACGGTGTGAGCTGGGCGCCCGGGTGTCCATGCAAAATCAGACACGCCGGGAGTCTCACGACGAGGAGTGTTATGAGCTAGCCGCCCGGGTGTCTGTGCAAAAGCAGACACGCCGGGAGTCTCAAGACCGCGAACGGTGTGAGCTGGGCGCCCGGGTGTCCATGCAAAATCGGACACGCCGGGAGTCTCATGACGGAGAGTGTTGTGAGCTGGCCGCCCGGTTGTCGATGCGAGAGCAGACACGCCGGGAGTCTCAAGACCGCGAACGGTGTGAGCTGGGCGCCCGGGTGTCCATGCAAAATCGGACACGCCGGGAGTCTCACGACGAAGAGTGGAAACGTTATGAGCTGGCCGCCCGGTTGTCGATGCGAGAGCAGACACGCCGGGAGTCTCAAGACCGCGAGCGGTGTGAGCTGGGCGCCCGGGTGTCGACGTGGACGCCGACACGCCGGGAGTCTCATGACGGAAAGTGTTGCGAGCTGGCCGCCCGGTTGTCGATGCGAGAGCAGACACGCCGGGAGTCTCAAGACCGCGAACGGTGTGAGCTGGGCGCCCGGGTGTCCATGCAAAATCGGACACGCCGGGAGTCTCGCAACGAAGAGGGAAAGTGTTATGAGCTGGCCGCCCGGTTGTCGATGCGAGAGCAGACACGCCGGGAGTCTCAAGACCGCGAACGGTGTGAGCTGGGCGCCCGGGTGTCGACGCGAACGCGGACACGCCGGGAGTCTCATGACGGAAAGTGTTGTGAGCTGGCCGCCCGGTTGTCGATGCGAGAGCAGACACGCCGGGAGTCTCAACACCGCGAGCGGTGCGAGCTGGGCGCCCGGGTGTCCATGCAAGATCGGACACGCCGGGAGTCTCACAACGGAGAGTGTTATGAGAAAGAAAAAGTGATGGAGGGCCACCGAAGGTCGATGGGAAAGCGTCAGTCCCCGGAGCCCGTGTGAGCCTCCGGGAGGCCCGGAGGCGGCTGCGGCGGCTCGATCTTGTGGATCGTGTTTTCGGCGCGGCAGGCGGAGAGTAGCGATTTCTTACCACCGCCGGCCGTAGCCGTTTCCCTGTGTCTGAGGCTGCCGCCGCTGTTCGCTACATTCCCGGCGTATGTGTCCTGGCCGGCCGCCTCGAAAACAACGGGACGTGGCCCGCCCGTCGGCTTCGTGCGGTGTCCCGCTCGTACTTGCCCCTCCCGAGCTCCGCGTTACCGGTCCAGAGGCCAAGAACTGATCTTGGCCAACGGAGGGGTTGTGGCGTTGTGAATGTATGTCCTCAAACCCGCTGCGCCTTCGTGATTCATATGCATGAGGATCTAGGGCTTGGGGGACAGGCGCCTGGTTGGAATAGTCTGGTTCTCCCCCGACTCTATGTACCCGTGTGTTTCCAGACCACGCAAATGATGGTTCCAGGGTCATGTTCTGTGGAGGAGGGGGGCGGTATCTAAGTTCCGCGAGGATATCGGCCTGGATGGTGATCGCCACTCGTGCCATCTCGTCTAAGTTCTGAAATGTGCGCCCCCTGAGATGGGGGTGAAAACGCGGGTGGCTTTGGCGGATGGCGCGTTCTACTTTCTCCGCGTCTGGTGCCGCGGCGTCGGCGATGTCGTACAGGCCCTGGAGAGCCCTTACAAACTCGATGAGTGACTCGTCCGGGTGCTGTGTGCGCGCACGCAGCTCGTCCCTGATCCGCATGTTGTAATCCGGAGGCAGGAACTCCGCCCTGAATCGCGCCTCAAAATCCGACATACTTGTGAATTTAGTTTGTCTTTGCCTCCACAGTGCTGCACTGTCTGTCAGTGCAACCGGCAAAAGGCGGGTGAGGACGGTTTCGTCGTCAATTCCCGACGCAGCTTGGTAGTCCCGCAGTTCCGAGACGAACATCGCGACTGACTTTCTATCTGCGTACCCCGAAAAAACCGGAACGCTAAGCGAGAGCCTTAGGTAGTCCCTGGGGGGCGTGCTTCCAACAGGAGTGGGGCTTGAGCGCATCATCTGCTCTCGTTGTATCTGAAGAAGCATGGTCATGGCCACTCTTAGTTCTGCTAGACCACCCTCTGATGCTGCGCCTGCCGGGACTGAGACCGTAGGCTTAGCGTCCGGTTTTTTGTCGCTGGCAGCGTTGTCCGCGAGTGCACCAAGCGTCAAAAGATCGTCCTCACTCACGTTTTTGTCGGCGTCCTCTGTAGACGGCATCGTGTTGTAGTGGAGGCTGCCGCAGGTCAATGAACTTAGGCCTGCGAAGAAACGCCCCTCAAATGTGGGCAAACTCGGGAACGCAAAATTGGCAATGTAAAACGTGACTATGTAAAACGTAACGTAAAACGAACCCAGTTTGCGGCCATCCTCTCAGACGAGCAGCATATCACGTCTGGGCGCCAGTGTGGGATTTCCCTTGCTGCTACCCGTCTCGAGGAATGACAAGCCACACCGTTCAACAACAA
>JABSTQ010008061.1:0-30197 GCA_013358835.2 Ixodes persulcatus | reverse complement strand
AATCGCAAAGAAAAAAACAAACTATTTGGCAATCAGCAGCCGCGTATGTTGGTTACGGGGAATACTGTGACACGTCTCTGGGGGACGCGTGGAAGTCAAGAAAACTTGTCCCCCTCCGCTGCTTCACTCGCCGTCAGCCCCGTGGCGAACCGTCTTTGGGGTCGATCGGGTGCCACGACCTTCGAAATTCTAATCCTTTGAAAAGGCAACAATCGCGGATGAAGCGGCTGAGGTCTCTGAAGAAAGAATTAACCCAACGGGAAACCAGGTGTTTCCCCTGAGTACGTCACCCGAACGATGACACGAGATTGGAGAGGCACTTTGACCTTCGATTGGTTTCATTTCTTTAAATAAAAACTAGCGAGCGAAAAATAATGCAGTTTGCTCTTCTTTGTTTCATAGGTGACACTGATTAATCCCCGCAGTTAATTGACCAAAGTTTGAAAATTATTGCACCGCCCCTTTAAAGGGATGCTGAACCGAAATCTGGATTCCACAAAGAACGGCGGCAAAAGCGTGCAACGGGATGCTACAAACATCAAAACATTACTCATACAACGATATATCGAACGGATGACCGAATTTTTCAAAAACTGGAGGTGCATTTGACGGATATGTTCACTTCTTGTTTCTCCGAGAAGAGTCGAGAAGGAGAGGGAACGGCCTCGCGTCTTCTCCGCCTCGCCGCCTTGAGGGGGCGAAAAGAAGAGAGGAGGAAACGAGATATCTTGATGTCACGCGCCTCGTCGGCCTCATTCAATCTCAACCTTTTTGTTTTCCAAAAATACGGCCGTCGCTTCGAGACATTTCCTTACGAGTGGTGTTGTAGGTATTGTAGCCCCCGCCTACAGCTCCTGCGTTGTTTTCTGAATCCAAATTTGGGTTCATCATACCTTTAAGATTGTTTGTTTTCCTTAAAGTTGAGATTACATTTTACAACTATTTGAATGACACAAGTGCAAATAATCAGCACCCAACACAATTATTGTTACTGGGTGTTGATTGGAGTATATAAATACATCACACAAAAAAGACAAATGAAGCCTTTGATTTTAAGCTTCTAAAAAAATAAAAGACACTTCGTCTTTCCAAGTCAAGCTTTCTTCCGGCTGTGTAAATACAAGAATATATTCGAAAAGTGAAAGTAAAAATGCAATAACTGAATGTTCAAATGAAGCTCATTACAGGTGGCTGAGGATGGAAGCTTATCGGACTACCTCGTGATATCTATCTCATTTCCACGAAGCATACCCTTGGATAGCACTTCAGCAGAAGCACCTTCAAGACCAGAAACGCCTGTTCTACTTCCTGACACCCTCCTGGTGACGTACATATAGATATTTAGCAACAATGTATTCAACCCACCAAATGTAAAGCCTTCAAGATAGAGAACACGACAGAGTTAACGCGAACAAGTCAAAACCACCTTTTTGCTGTTGTCTTAGGACGAATGTTTTTTATTAAGTCTAGTGTGGCTGGATGTACCAGCCTCTACAACAACTTAAACGCTACATTTCGCGCTTCGTTAACAAGTTGTATAGCAAAAAAAAAAAAAAAGCACAGATGTGTTTGCGCTCTGTTACGCGCTCTTAAAGACCGACCTACGGAACCATTTTCCGCAAGGTAGGAAAATGCCCCTCGCGCCCCTCCTCTTCTCACCCTCTCCCAAAAGTCACGTGATGGCAGGGGCTTCTTTCGTGTCGGCTTAAGCCCCTGCCATCACGTGACTTTTGGGAGAGGGTGAGAAGAGGAGGGGCGCGAGGGGCATTTTCCTACCTTGCGGAAAATGGTTCCGTAGGTCGGTCTTTAATGAACGATTTAGATGAAAATAAAGTTCTTCTACAAAAACGGCCCGACTGGTTCCAGTCAGTTCAGCTGCACAGGAACTTATATTATCGTTTAAGACTTTTAATGCGATAGCATTATTAAGTTACTACTCCAGATTGTCAGCTTTATGGGTATCATATTTCCTAGCCGTGTTTTCAGGATCCCCGCTAAATTTAGCGGAATACTTACGTCACATGACCAGTGCACCATTTTGGATTCCCCGCTATATTTTGCGAAAAATTAAGCTCACGTGACCTATTCACGAATAAAAGCTACTAGTTGAATTTAGCGGAACACTTGATATCACGACCTATGCAGCAATTCAGTTTTGCCGCTGAATTTGGTAGGAAGATGGATGTCACGACCCATGCACCAATTCAGTGTTCTCGCTAAATATGGCGGAAAAATAAATGTCACGTGACCTGTGCACCAATTCATGTTACCTGCTAAATTTAGCGGAAAGATTGACATAAAGACCAATGCTCCAATTCACTTTCCCCGCTAAATTTGGCGGAAAAATGTATGTCACGACCTATGCACCAATTCAATATCCCCGCTAAAGTGGGCGGGGAAATCTACGCCACGTGACTTGACGTCACGGAACCTATAGACAAATTAAGGTTCCCCGCTAAATTTAGCGAAACTTTACGTCACGTGACCTATGCACCAATTCTGTTTCCCCCTATCCTGCCCGTGTGCGCAACGGTAAATGCTTTCACATTCATAGATATCACCCCTGTGCTTTCTAATTCTTTTTTTTTATGCTCATTTGTTAGAGGAATGATATCTTATGGCGAATTCGGCAGGTCGTTTTGGAGTGCGCGGGGATCGACTTTTCTGGAGCACGCCTCTTTCACTGGGCGATCTGGATCAAGACGGACGTGTTCCACTCGTCGTTTTAGATCAGTTCCCACTCCAGATCTATTACATTTTCTTTGTGAAGTTTTCTTTTCTGGTTTCTGAAATTATCGTAATCGTTATATTGTCACGAATGACAAGGTGGAACAACGAATAACTGAGGAAAATAAAACGTTTAGTAAGGCGAACTTGTGCCCAAAAAATGAAAAGGAAACAGAAGATAACAGCGGAGCGTCGCGGGCGTCGAAGACGGCGTAGAGCAGAGTCGAACGCTGGGGCGAGACTGATTCCGCTCCCCTTGCGGAATCCCTTATGTACCCTCGTGGGTTTTCTGGATCGTTCGGCGTAAAACTTTCGGTGCGTAGAACATTCCGAACTCGACCAGACAAGAATGTTCTCGAACTTACGAGAAGGCCAAGTTGAAAGAATAAATAAAAGGGCAGTCCGCTAACTGGAATCGAATTTACACCTTCCGCGTGACAGACAAGCGCGGTAACCACTCGGCCACGCACGCGCTTGGTCGCCAACCCGCGTGGCAATATCTATGCGTATAAATTTACACCATTATTTTTTCTTGATCAAAATTCTATACTAGTGACCTACCTGGATGTACTTTTTTGTATACAGCATGCATTACTTTGCTGATTACCAACGTTAATGACGTTATTAATGTGATGTGTGACGCTTCTGGTTTTACTATTCCAGCTGATGTCCTGTGTATAAACCAATCTTCACTCTGCTTTGTTGCCTCGTTGCTTTGTTGTTATTGATGGTGCGTTTTGCTTGGCATGTGCGATCCTGTGACTGCGGCTTCCAGAGTATGTATAGTATTTCTACTTTGTTGCGTTGCTGTTGTATATGTCACTCCTACCTTATCCGCTACGGCTGAACTGTTGTGTGTGTGTGTGTGTGTGTGGGGGGGGGGGGGGGGGGGCAGAGACTCCGCGGGCACTTATGCCTTTATCTCTGCTCCCCATGCGGAAAAGTATCCGCAAAACAAATAAAGAAAAAAATCCAGATTCGAAAAAACTCGCTTGGCCTATTTCGGCGGATTCGACCGGGAGCCAGCCTGGCCAGCCCTCGGCGCGCGCACGTGACTTCCTTTCTTGCCGGACCTTTCTTGGAAGAATTTGAAATGGCCGCTCGCGAAGTGCCGCTCGCTTTACCGCTGCTGCTGCTTGATGATAGTTCGTTGTCAAGTTTGCTCAACCAGCTCATTCAGCAGCAACGGCTCGAGTAGCAGCGATAACGAGGATTGTTTGTATGTCCCGCATGAATTCGACTGCCTTTTCGGACCTCCACAGAAGAGGCCAAAAATCGAAACGTACTTGGACACCGTTCATAAGTATTCCGATGAAGAAGCAAGTGTGCTATGCTGATGCACATCGCTTATCGACACGCCTCTTTCACATCATTCTTAACTTCGCTCGTGCGTTGAACACGTGTTCTTAGCGCCACGATTGCGAAAACATGTCCTTCGAGATCCGGGGTCGGGAGAAGGGGATTCCTGAGAAGGTGAATGACAGGAAGGCATCCGCTGGTTCCCGGAGGGGTGGTCATGTTCAACTGAGGATCCGGAAACAGAGCAACTCCGTTCGGATCGCGTGCTCCATCTCGGATCTGGTCTACTGATCCCGGCGCGCTCTGAAACGTTTAGTGGAATTTGCCATTAGGTCTTCGAAGAGGGAGTGCTGCGCCCCTGAATCTTTTCTGCAGGCTTTTGCGAATGCGTTACTGCCAGCGGAGAGAAGTAAAATCTCAAATGAGAAGAGTTGTGTTAGAAAAACCCAGGTTATTCTAGTAGCTGAACTTTGGAAGCGGGATTTCTTTTTGTTTTGAGAAAGGTATATAAAGTAGTAGCCTAAATCGCTGAAGCTACAGCTTTCCTCTAGCACGCTCAAGAAAGAAAGAAAGAAAAAAAAACTGCAACAACTGTGCTTTCGTTTTTTTCGCACAAAACACATTCAGCCAATCTATTTCGAACAACTGGAGAATCTCGCCAAATGAAGAAGCACAGAGTAGGATTAGACCTGAAAATTGCGATGTGTGTGAGGACAAAGTGCAAGTTAAACGTCAAGCACACTATGCTAGCGTTGATCGCATGTTTAATATTTCATTTCATTGTGCGCTCTGTTATTGGCTGGAGAATTTTGTTCTTTATGCGGTAGTTTAATTTCTTTGCATTGTGCAGGAAAGTCAATGCACATGTTTTGTTTCGAGTGTAGTGGCTGGTAAACGAGGCATTTTAGATTCCTAGCACATGGAAGGAGAAATTAAAAAAAAGGACGTACTTTATGAAACAGTTTTTTTGCATAACTGCACTTCGTAGGTGCCACGTGCGTAAATTAGGGGCAGCGGAGAGCGCAGACATTGTTTCAGCCCCCTGTGAAGTTTGAGACGTTTATAAGAAAAAACCGTTTGCCACATAGTGTATATACAATTATACTCGTACGTTTACATCTATTCAATCTAGGGTGCGAAATGTTCTACTGTTATTTCCAGGTTGTGTTGGTTCATGAAGGTGTCCCTTTGCAGGACACCGTCATGAGCCAAACAAATATTGCCAAGGTGGGGAACAATAAGGGAGTGAAAAAAGGAAATCAAAATTTTCGAGTTTTCTGCCGTAACATTCGGCACAAGAAAATTTGAGTTTGTTATGATCTGTATGCATCTATGTTTTGACCTCTAACTATGCAAGCCCTCTGTTGCTACTTTGGAAATCTGATCAGTAATAATTGACTTTCTTACTTCGATGTTCTTCTGTTTATTGCATTTTATTTTTAGTTTGTTACTAATTCAAGAGCGTTTTATTTCTACGAATTTCATAAGCCACCATACGTGCTCTTCTATTTTTTGCCTTTTTAATACTATTTTGTTAAGCATGTTTCAAAGACGCAAACCTGTTGAGGCAGCTATGCTTGCAGAAAGCTAACAGCAACATTACGCAACCTCTAGTGGGTGGCATCAGGAAGTAATACTGATGATGAGAATATATTTCTAAACGTGTTTCGCATAAATTGAAGGATTTCATTAAGTCACTGCCCTAGGTACCTGGCTATCTGTATTGACTTCATATTTTAAATCTCTTACCGTGAATGAAACCTAAAGTGACCGACATCCAGGCGATTGTTGGCGCGAAAGATGCGCCCACCATGCCAAGCGCGTTCGCAAGGCTCCCGATCAAGAGAACCGATTTCACGGAAATCAGGTAACACAAAGGCCCAGCCAGGATTCCTGGGTTGAAAAAAGTGCATATTACAGTCATGGTAGTGGGGGAAGTTTAGGAAAGGGAGTAATCGGACCTCAGAAACTATGCCTTCTCTCTGGCTGCTGCCAAAGGGTATGTAATGCGATAGCATTTTGAATCTTTTGCCTGCTGCACGTACTGCAGACACCTTTGTTGACACTTTTACGCCCTCTGACGTCACAGTGTAGCGTAACCTCACGGCACGTGACACGGTGTCACATAGCGTGACACTGCACTGATTGTACCCCCCCCCCCCCCCCCTTAAGCAGGTTTCCTCTCTAGATATAGCTATCGCGGTGATTACAGATGGACACTCGCCAGCAGTCGGGAACTTACCAGAACTGGCCGCTCCAATTTACCAACAAGTGTGCACATTTTCATGACTGACAAGGAAACAGCGCACCCTCAAAACAAGCACTCTAAAGGTTTCATGCACACAAAAGAAAGAGCCACTTACACAGCACATTTTCACTTGCTAACTTCTTAATGAATGCCGTGTTTATACAAACTTGCCCAAATTTTCAAAATTATTTCGCCTATTTACAGTTCCCTGTTGTAACTTACGTTATATGTCTAAATGGTCCAAATATTACCGTAATGGTAGTCGTTTAACTAAACTATATATATGAGAGCTGACAAAATCTCTTCTCGCGTTTACTGCTTGATTGGCGTAGATGACATTTCGTATTGCAAGGTACAACGAACTCTACATCATGCGCTGCACATATGTTTCTTCATTTTTACGGGAACATATATATTTCATGCAGGTGTGCGTGTGTTTCATGGTTCACCGGTAATTTTGTTTCTGATAAAAGTGCGCATAGCATTGAAAAAAAGGTAGGTGGTGTTTTGGTGACTAGAAACAAAAGGTAGATTTCCTATCGGTCTTTGGGAGTAAAAGGTTGTCCTATCGGTTTATACAAGTGGCTTAATAAATATTTGCGGTAATTAGCTTTTTTCGCTTCGTAGATTTAACGATATGACTTCAATTAGAGATTTTCTTAGAACCATCGGCCCAGTACATAAATATATAAGGCACTTGCAGCATATATTACGGCGTTCCGAAACGAACTCAATTTGGATGCATTTTCAAGTTTAGGTCTCCTATCAGAAGGCCTCTCTACTCCACCAACTCCCCCGTTACCAATGCGCGCAACAAATACGCCTCCTCTCTCGTATGGGAGGAGAAAGTGGGGCGAGAGGAGGTGTAATAAAACGGTGTGCTGTTCGAATAATATTACAAGTTTACGATTTGTTTATGGGGTTCACCTCCTTCATCCTAAAACGCATGGCGTCGCAGTTCAGTTGCGCGTTTTGGCAAGGGGGACAAGAATAGCTGCAGAAAAGTTCGTTCCACTAGAAAACCGAAACGGAAAACTGGGAAAATATTGCGTGTGTTTTCTTTTGTTTAACACTGTAAGATGATGCATGCCTCCAATTTTTTAAGGTGGGTTGATTTAATTGTTTTTCACCATTGGAAGAAATGTTTAATTGAAGTCATACTTCGAAATTTAATACACAGTAATTTCTGAAAAATTAGTAAAAACCTAATTATCCAAAAGTAACAAATTCTTCTAAATAAGCCCTTTGGCAGAGCCCAGTGCATAAACATTTTTCATGTGTGATTCGTAATGTTCGCAAGAGCGATTTTATCAGCGTTCCGTAAAGCACCCTATATGAACGATCAAAAAGAGAAATTAGACTAAAGAAAGTGTTGTTTTTATTCAAAAGTCAAGTAAGTGTACTTAAAATCGAAAGAATGAAAACGAGGAGGACAAGCACAGGACAACCACTACAAAAGCGGCTTTCAGTTGAAGGATAGCCAGCATACCCTAGATTCATTATGCTTCCCATTCTATTCGATCTATTGCTTCACGCTATGACATGAACGTTGTCTTCTCTAGTAGATTTAAATTGGCAAGCATGTGCAACAATATCAACCAAAAAGAAGAAGCCAAGCCAGCTTGCGAAGAAAAGCACGCCACGCTTTTCTGGGCTTGCTGCACAGAAAAAGTGTGCTCCATCTCCCTCAAATGTGAAGCTGAGTACATAGAGCAAATTGGCTGATGTGTAAATTACCGCTTACGTGAGCACATAAATTAAGCCACTTCAAGAACTAATAAACCCACTCATCGGATCGCGGTTCACGCCAACGCAAGCATTGGATGCGCGCCTGACTTCGCGGGAACCAAGACAAAGGGGGAGGGGGGAGGGGGGGGGGGGAGGCACCGCAATCGCTACGGACGTGAAATCATCGAAACCTTCCTTACCGAGAACGCAGAAAACAACGTTTCGTCGGCTTCAGTTACATTATCAAGACGGGAAATAAAATTCATCAGACCTGTACTTGAAAAATATCGCAGCTCCCCATAAAAACTAGACCGTCACTGTAGTTCTCCCGTGCCTCCTGGTTTCTGTCTCCCCCTTTCAATCCCCCAGTCTACCTTCCCCCTTATCATCCTATGCTTGTTGGGATCTCTTTCAGGGTGTAATTTTTCTGCCCAAACTAAACGTTGTTGCTAAATGAAAGAACGTGGTTGTCCTGTGCTTGTCTCCTACCCTTTTATTCTTTCGATTTTAAGTGCTCATTTTCAACTCGCTCGGTTTTAGCAATCAAGTAACTGTGGTTAGAGAAATAAAGTTTGTAATCTCTACAAGGAAATGTTTTATATATATGGAGGAAAAAGTCGTACAATCACTTTGAATTATAATCAGTCCCAATGCTGTGAACTACATTACACACGTTGGCTTGGTCCACTTAGAAAAAGGAGATCTACTCCAGACCGAGTAAAACTAAAAGAAAAATTCCTCAAAATAATTGTTTTCTTACCACCGACATCGCTTAACGCTGCTAGAACGGTGATTGGCCAAGACGCTGGGCCACGTGCGATGGCGAATTCCTCCATGATCATGACGTAGAAAATACCGGAACATCGGTATGTGGAAGCCTCCAAGAAGAGCATCGAGGCCGCAATGATCACAGGAATCCATTTCGCAAACACCCATCGTTTCTTGATGATTGCATGCTCCTCCATGACTTGGGGATCTAATACGACATGCGCCGACAACACGACAAATGCACGAAGCCTCACTGTAACCACCTGTAGCTCTACGACATGCGCGCACAACGCGACAATTGCACGAGGCTTCACTGTAACCACCTGCAGCTCGACTAAAATGGGCTCAAACAGGAAGGGCTCGAGCCTCGTCATCTACTCTAGAGTTTTGAACAATGAATTTAACAAAACACAGTGCGAAATGTTTGCTTTTGAAAGTAAGGCAGGCCTCGCACTACCTTCGCACACATCTTTCTCAGGGTTAGCTCCTTTTTTTATGCCTTAAAATTGTTTTTTTTTTTGTTTAAAAAAGTCGATGTTACGATTTGTACTGACACTTTTGCCGAAGTGGAATAGTCGTCGGTGCTGTTATAATTTTGTGATTTTCTCAATCCCCTATGCTGCGCACACATTGACGTGAGCGTTTTGTACGTGCTTCGCTGAACCGTCTAGTTAGCCAGCGTTTTGAAATAATGTATCGCTTTTCTTGGTTCTGTTTAAAATCGTCTCCTGAGCTCCTTAATGCCAATGGCCTCGTGCTCTACAGCTTTGTTTTTGTCAGCTGTTGCGCTGAGGCTGGCGCATACTAGAAGCCCATCTCTCTGTGCAGTTGCGCTCTTGAACGACCGGTATATCAGAAAAAAAATTTATAAATAAATAAATAGAGGGGGAATATTGGAAAGCATAATTACTTTATATCTGCGTCGCAATGATGGGGGTGCAAGAATGATTATATATATATATATGCGTGTGTGTGTGTGTGTGTGTGTGTGTGTGCGTGTGCTTGTGTGTGTGTGTGTGTGTGTGTGTTTCTTTTTAAGCTTTACAGATTTGTTTTAAAAAAAAACGTGAAAGTTATATTTGAGCGGTTTCTACAGGTGAGTTATAATGCCAGGTGGACCTTACGTGGGTGGCTAATCTTTCCGATGAGTCGGCTAATTAATTAAAATGTGTTAATTAAAATTTTAATTATTAAAAGTAGACATATGGTTCCAGCTAGAAACTTGGAAAGCGTCTTCGAAAACCACTAAATCAACTCTTTTAGGAACAACTTGAAGCTCATGGGAAACTCGGGGGCGCACCAGAAGTACCACTTGTGAAGCAGGAAAAAATCTCGCAGTGGCAACACGCGGATGATTAGATTATCATCGTGTTCCGCCACTGCTAGCTTTGCGCCTGCTTCACAAGTGGTAACTTTGGTGCGCCCCCGAGTTTCTCACGAGCTTCAAGTCGTTCTAAAAAGAGTTAATTTGGTGGTTTTTGATGACGCTCTCTACGCTTCTAATTGAAACAATATGTCTATTTTTACAACTTAAACGTTAATTAACGAATTTTTATTAATTAGCCGACGTATTGCAAAAGATTAGTCACCCACATAATGTCCTTCTGACCGTTTAACTCACCTGTACAAACCGCATAAGTGTAACTGTCACGGCTTTTTTTAAACAAATGTGTAAAGCTTAAAAAAATATTCTGCGTTTGAATATATATATATTCAAACGCAGAATATACTGAACCAGCAAAAAAACATTCCGACACCTACACCAAAGTATACTCAAAAACATATTGTACGATTCCAATCAGCGAGCTGTGGCTCGCTGATAGCATGGCCCCGAGGAAACAGGCCTGGAGTGGGGGTACTGAATAAGAACTTTTTGTAAACAGGATAACTGGGCGAGTTGGTATGGATTCATAAGGGCACTTTTATGTACAGTTAATATACAAGTAGCATGGTCGACTGGTTAATCGACGATCGGCAGTCAGCAGTCGGCAGTCGGCGACTTCGGGCTCTCTGAGCCCAAGTTATATAACCCTCCGAGGGCGAGAAGGCCCGCGGAGCGAGAGAGGAGCCTTCCCCGGCGTTCGAGTGTTCACGTGGTGTTCGAAGTTCGGGGCGGCTGATGCAATTTCCGGGTGTTCTTTCACCAAGGGCAGATGATGCAATCCCTTCACGTTCTTGCCCCGCTTCGGTGGCTGTTGCAAGGAGTCGACGCTCTTGCTGAAACCCAACACCGACAGACCCACACACACACAGGCACGCACACGCACGCAGGTGTTTCTCCTTGCGAGGGCCCGCGATTATACTCTGTTTCATACTTAGCGAGCAACGCTGTCAAAGCTACTGGCGCGAGCGCGTGGCTTTATCTATGGCTTTGTTTGCGCGAGAACGCGTGCAAATGATCACCGAGATCAAGCTCCACGCTCGCGCCAGTAGCTTTGACAGCGTTGCACGCTAAGTATGAAACAGAGTATAGAGATGGTCTCGTGGCCTCCGGAAGACGTTCTTTTTGAGTTTAAAGCCCCCAGCGAAGGCCGTCGCAACAGGCGTCATTCATTAAATTGCAAACGCTCTTCAGGTGTCAAGCCACCCCCTCCCTTAAAGGGGCTCTACAGTACGATTTAAGCGTCTACCTTTTTTTGCCGTTTCCACACCTCTTGTAATTCGGGAAACCCAGCGGGCACGTCGAGAGTAATTAACTATCAGTGCGTCACATTTTAACCGGACGACGCGGGAACCTCTTACGGGGGCGCCCCGTGGTGCCGAATGCGCGCGGCATGTGACGAAATCGTGACGTCGTCGGTCCTGGTCAGCTTCTGCCTTACGACTGGTCAGAGCCGCTAAAAACTTTTTTTTAGTCCAAATTAGTTGCGCGAACCATTTCAATTAGTTATGAAAGTAGCCTTTGTTAAGCATTTTAGATGAGAATAGAAACAAATGCAGTTTAGAAAGTACTGAAACAAGAAATGACCCGTCGACATACCCCCCACCAAGCGGTGGAAAAGGCTGCCCAAACTAGGAAGGGGTAGTAGTGGACTAAAGTGGCGAAGCGGGCGAGTTGGTTCATGACATAAAATTCAAAAGCGCTAACAAAGACGAGGACAAAAGTAGGAAGGTGAACAGGACGAGCGGTAGTGGGACCAGGCGAAAACGCGCGCCAAGCATTGCTGTGAAGCGGCAAGCGTGGAAATGTCCCGCATCTACACGGCGGCGCTGCGGTCGTATGGGCCGGAGAATCCGAACGGTTACGAGCGTTCCGAAGGCCTTCGGCGAGCAGGTGTGGCTTGCGGTTTGACCGTTTGGCGGTTTGGCAGCGCGAAGAAGCTTACGTTCTGAGCCGATCCTTACCCCGTGTTTGCTGTCCTTTATGACCAATGAAGTGTCATGCTGAATTAGATGCCGAGTTGACGACGACAACGCCACTGTTTTGCTCCGGGGTGCCAGTCAGGCTATCAGTTGCGGAAAGATGAGGAGCCGTCGCTGTTCTCAGTGAATGACCGGCTTCGGGAGCATGCCAACAACGTCGTCAACGCCAACTCTGGACATTTGGGCGTGCACTGTAGGGACAGTGGGTGTTCGGCTCGTTTGAGCAACTGCACTGTGCTGGGAAGAAGCCCCAATCAGCTCACCAGGGAAATTATCGAGGCAGCAAGCATCGAAGGACACAATGACAAGTGTGTCAGCAGACCATCTTTAACTCTCTCACAAAGGGAGCTGGAGTATTTAACCAAACGTTCTCCTAGGCACCGGCAGTGATAATCCTTTATTATTCTTTCCTTTTGAATTTTTAATATTTATTTTAAATAATTTCTAAATTTTTTATTATTTTTTTTATTTTTTTTTTATTTTTTAGTTTTGTAATCTACATTTGAGGTCGTCATCTCTTTCTTAGGACATAGAGAAAGAGGAGGTGGGTCTAGTTGCATAGAAGAAGAAGAAAATACAAAACCAAGAGTTGTGAGTCAGCGCCGAGTGAGTGTGTATTTTTTGGTGTGTCCGAGTTTGCGAGTGTTTCTCTTGTTGTGCGCTGTTACGTTATTCGACATGAACTACCAACTCGCCCAGTCAGCAGTGTTCTCAGTACCTAAGGAGGAAGAACAAACAACGTTTGGGGACAGAACTTGCAACGAAAGAATATGCTCCTGAACAAAATATGTTCGATGTGTGAGCTTCATTTCGAGCCATATCGTTTGTAGCGCGAGATTTCGTTCACATTATAAATGGAGAAGAGGTGCGTGGTGCGTTTCCGGGCGCTGTGGCGGCGCTGCTTCCGAATGCTCCGAGCTACCTGTCAAAGAAAGCGTAGCAGCCAAGGCCCCCGTAAAAGCGAAAGAACGGCGATGCTTCCTTAGCTCACGTTAAAAGAAAGCCAAGCACTGCCTCTTCAACTGCCTGCAGCAGCACCACACCGGCTGCAGCTGATACCGGGGCGTTTGATGCAACCTGTCTGCCCGAAGAATACTCCATGCTGTGTGTTTCCTCCGATTACATGTGCTGTCACCGAGTTCCGAGCCTCAGCGGGATTTTTTCACGAGACACCATGCTTTGTTGGGTTCGGAGGTCCGGACCCCAAACGGCAAACATCTCTAGCCAAAAACCTTCAACAAAGAGCGTTTAGTCACGCAGCAAATGCAATGCGAGCCGCCCTGGCCGCCCGCTTCAACCAGCTTATCCAGCCCATGCTTTAATGGCACCCTCTCGAGCCGTCGACACGGAGTGCGGCAGTCGTGAGCGCTCGCTGAGCTCACTACCCCTCCTCTAATTCACGGGGACCCAAGCCAGGACCAGGGACACCATGAAGGAGGTTATGTTTGGCTTGTTTTTGTCATTTTAATTTGTCTATAACTTTTAAAATAAAGCGAGAGTTAAGAAAAGTTTCACTAAGTCACCATCGTACAGTGTGCTCAGGTATGGTGCAAATTAAAAACCAGTGAAAACGTCGTTGCAGGGCCCCTTTAAATATAGGACCTCTAGCGGACCCAGTCTGATGCAGTGACATGTGAGTCTTTTTTTCTCGGCTGATACAGCTTGAGCATAACTTAGATGAGAATTATGATTACGATAAATCTCTAAAGGGTGTTTTCATAAAAGTTCAGCCGATCATGTTCGCTGACCATTTATTAAGTGTTTACGCAAAAATAGATTATTTTTTACTCAGCACGTATCAGAACACAAACCGAATTCAGTTTTGCGGTAAAAAAAAAAAAAAATGTTTTGTCGTTGCGGAGGAAAATTATAAGCACACTCTCAGTGCAAGCGCTTTCTGCGAATTGCGCGAAGTTGGCGATTCGGGCACCTCCCCCTCCCCGCCCCCCCCCCCCCCCCCTCCTCCAAGGAAAAAAACTGTAGCGGCTACGGGTCTAGACATACTTACTGACAAACTACGTATAAGGATGATCGACTTCAATTGTTTATCCTTAAGTTTCGGCGTTGTTCATTTTGAGAGAAAAATCACAAAATGAAGAAAAATATTTCGCAGGAAAACTTACATTTCATATTTTTTTCTATCCGCATCTATAAACACCAGAACTTTCGAACTTTTCCCGCGTGTTGTCCTGTATCTTGCTAATATTGGCTCTAAATACTGTTGCCCTGGGAAGGGTGTCGATCCGTAAACACGACTGAATCGTATCCGGAACTGAACCACTTATTTTGCCCGAACCGGTACAGAACCCGAACCGAAATGTTCGACGCCATTTTAGAGGTGAACCTGAACCGGAGCAAAATAAAAGAACCGTTCTGAACAGGTTCGTTAAATGGTTCGGGCGCGGATTCGTTCTACTATTCTGTGCGCTGTGCTCCGCAAATTTTGAGAGGCTTGGTTAATGCTGCGGGGAAAGTTTTTCGACTTTAGCAAATATTTTTGTAAACATAGTTTACAAAGATGAAGGTCAATAACCGGGCAAAAAGCCGCCGCCACGTGCTGCGTGTTGACTCATCGAACAGCCGCGGAAACAACAACGCAGCATCAAATTGGGACTAACTACGGTTGGTCGAACGCCACTTCATCGAAACACGTTTTAGAGAATGGGCTCGTTTTATCGAAGCTCGGTTCACAGAAAGTGGAGCCTCAGTTTAGAGAAATGCCCTTTATCAAAAGGGAAACGCTGTTCAAAAAACGTTGGGGCTCCAATCCACGCTGTGAAGGTGGTTGGACAGCGAAGCTTTGGTATCACCATGCAACGATTGGCCACTGCAATATTGACCCGTTTTATGAAAAACTTCACCAGGTGGTGCTCCAGTCTAGTACGTCCCAGAGAACTTCCGGTCTATAAAAGGAATGAACAAAGGCCATCTTAACACCACCGTTTGAAATCTAGATGAATCGTTTAACCACCAATTCTCCAGGTGAACGCCAAAAAAACGAAGGAGCGCGAGATCTGTTAAAATGTCTCGAGTATTCTTGTAAACCAACTTACCTCCTCCAAGATGTAATATTGTACAGCCGGAGGCCCTCGTTAAATCTCCAACTTTGTTTTCCGTGTAGCATCTATGCTTTCTAGCATTGGTGACATAAGCAAGCTCAACAGGCTTGCAAAGACGGTGCGACCGGAATTCGCTCGGGACGCAAGCGGCAGTTTATGTTTGGAAACAGCAAAAGGGTATACACCAAATGATTCACGAAAGAAAAGTAAATGCACCGTAAAAACACTTTTTATATAAACAACAGCGGTAGCAGTGGCGACAACGGCATCAGCGACGACAGCGGCTGAGTCGACACTAAGCTCGGCAGTGGCTTTAAAAGAAGCAGTGCAGCGTTTCGAGGGGAGCAGTCGGCGACAGCGATATCTGCGGTACGCTAATCGGCTGACTCTGCAGGTAGGAGCAGTACCATTTTTTATTACTGTTAAGACAAAAATTCCTGTCGCTGACTGCTGCCTCTGAGTGTCCACTGCCATGCCCAAAAACGATTTGTGCCTGCACTATAAGACAGAAATTGAGGATCATGACCTTGTCTTGACTTGTAATGAGTTCCAGTTCAGCTATCATGTTGGCAATTGTTCAACTGTAACAGAAATCGCTCTCAGAGGTAAAAAACAGGTGTTCAAAAACACCTGGAAATGTCAGACGTGCCGGGGATCAAAAGCAAGAGCCAGGAACTCTCAGGACGATAAACAGTCGTTCGAAGAGCCGTCAGACGTGCAACAACAGCTAACTCAAATAATGGGGATGTTGACAGTACTTGCCCCACTAAAGCAGCACGTTGAAGAGTTGGTAGAAATAAAAGAAACTGTGATGCACATTGAAAAATCGGTAAAGTTGATGTCGGATAGCTATGATGAAGTACTGACAAAAATGAAAGAACATGACAGCGACATCGAAGGAATAAAAAAGACAATAAACGAACTAGAGCAAGAGCGAAAGACTGATGAAACTGCTCAGATCAAAAAAGAACTAAACTGGCTGGAACAGTATGGACGAATGAATAATCTCGAAGTACATGAACTCGCTGAAACACCAAATGAGAATCTGCTAGATAAACTGAACACGAGCGCTGATAAAATCCAAGCGCCAAGGTTGACAAAAATAACTTAGAGCCTGTTCATCGTGTCCCAAATAAAGCAAAAAAGTGCCCATGGTTATCGTGCGCTTTGACAACCGATACGAGCGAAATATTTGGCTTCAGAACAAGCAGAAGTTAAGGCGCGAAGCAAGTGCAGATAATGTGTAGCTGCAAGAGAACATGACTCCGTCAAACAGGAAACTCTTCTACGATGTCAGGATGAAAGCAAAGTACCTTGGTTACAAGTTTGTGTGGCAAAGAGGAGGAATTTCGTACGTAAGAAAACAAGAATGCGAAGCAACTATTCGAATCGAGCATGAAGATGATCTGGCAAAAATTAGATAAGAATTGCCTAAACTGAAAGCCGTGTTTCTTTACTTCGTTTTTTGAACTCGTGGCAAATTTCACGTGTCCCACGCCAGTGGGTCTAAATAAGCACGGTCTTTACAACAGTTTTCTTATTAATAGGTGCTTTCATAAAAAGAAAGGGCCGTTTTCTGCGATTCATTCCAATATAAGAAGTATAAAAATAAGACCGATGACATTGACATTTTTTTTTTACTCGCTATGTTTACGTCTTGATGTAATAATGTTTACAGAAACATGGCTCACAGAAAGTGATCACACGCTATATTTTGAAGGCTACAAATGTGAAAGCCTTGCGTGAACGCAAAAGCGAGGAGGTGGCGTTGCGATTTATGTTAAGGAAAACATCTCGTACCACGTTGTTAAAGGATTTTCAATTATTAATTCTTATGTTGAATGTTTGGTTCTGTGTACATGAAAGGCAGTGATTGTTGTTATATATAGACCACAAACAGGAGATAAAGGTGATTTTTTTTTAATTTTTTGGAAAACTTGCCTATTTTTCTTGCTACCTACCAACTATCGTTTATTATCATGGGTGACGTAAACATTGACATGAACTTAAAAAATACTGCCGCCGCAGAACTGTTTCATATTACAACGTTCTTCGGATGTACAAATACAATAGCACTACCCACCAGGAGTTCTGGGTGTGCATCTTTACTCGACTTGTGTATAACAAATATACACGACACTGACTTCAGTTCTGGGGATTTTTCCAGTGATATTAGCGACCACCTTCCTATATTCCTTTTAACTTCCTTGTCAAAAAAAAAGAAAGAGTGAACAAACGAAATACCTTTTCTTACCGCAAAATAAATGAACAAACTCTCTCCCACTTTTCTGCCTTGATTGACAGTGCCGACCGGAGCAGCGTTTATGACCAAGCGAATCCTGATGTGGCGTATAATCACTTCTCAAAGATCTTTAAAATATGCTATGACAATGCATTCCCCCTTATACAATTCAAAAATAAAAAGCAGAAGGTGGGGAAGCCATGGATAATGGAATGTCTTTATGAAATAATAAATAAAAAAAAAACAATATGTACCATGAGTTCGTCAATACACGTGACCAGCAACTTCTGATTCCGTTTTAAAAGCGAAAGAAATTAATTAACAGCCGATATAAAATAAAAAAAAACGTTAGTATGATCAGAATATGTTCAACAATATAAGATATGAGCCGAAAAAGATATGGAACGCAGTGAGTGACATCAAAAATAGGAAGTCTTCTTGCGCGTGTATAGATTAAATTAGTTTCGATAAAAAGAAGTTTGAAGGGAAAGATCTTGCAAATAAAATATTAATGCACATTTGGTCAGTGTGGGTGAATGTGAAGAGGAGGATGCCGCGGGCGATTTCGTCGTTGACAAAACAAAGCCTTTGCTGAATTCTATAACGTTTAAGCCAACTACGCCAATCGAAATTGAAATGCTGATTGAAACATTAAAAATAGCGTTGCCGCCCGTATTGACGGTTTTAAATCGGTTCGAGTCAAACGTGTCTCACAATCACTTTGTCACATTCTGTCGTACATAACAAAAAGGATGCTACAAACAGGAATACTTCCGAACGCGTTAAAAACTGCTAGAATTAGGCCAATATTTAAAGGCGGGGAAAAATAGTTTGTACAACTATCGACCGATTTTCATTCTGCCAATTCTTTTCCAAAATATATGAAAATGTAAGTTATACTAGATTAGAGGCATCTTTTTGTAAGTATATTGTAATAAATGAGGCACACTATGAATTTCAAAAGCAAAAATCTACTGAACAAGCCCTACTTCACATTAAAGACAAAATTATCAGGAATATTGAAGATAAATTTTATACATTAGGTTTGTTTTTAGACTTTACAAAGGCTTTGGACACAATACAGCACAATATCTTACTGATTAAGCTTCATTATTATGGGATACGCGGCGTGGCATTAAAACTAATTGAAAGTTATTTAAAGAATCGATATCAATATGTGACTTTAGATAAATCAGCCTCATATAAGTTGGAAGTACGACACGGAGTTTCGCAGGGATCCATTGTAGGCCCTCTTTTATTTTTTATTTATGTAACTGAAATGGTAAACATGCAGGATTCCCCAGAACTAATTATGTACGCAGATGACAGAAACGCGGTCTTTAAAGTACGGTCTAAAAATACATTCCAAATATTGGCCAACGAATATTTGGAGAAGCTGGCTAACTGGTTTAAGCGTAACAAATTACAACCTAATGCTAAAAAAGACTAAATACAAAATATCTCGTCCAATTAACGAGAAAGACAAAACTTCAATATTTATTATTTTTATGGAATACCTTTAGAGCAGGGCAAAGATCAAAACTTCCTAGCCATATGGTTCAATGAAGACTTCAAGTGGTCGACGCATATGCAGAAACTTCGTTCTGAACTATCTAAATCAATAGGATGTATATATAGAATTCATAAACTACTAGCTCCATGGTTAAAAAAGAATATAGATTATTCTTAACGAACGAACTATAATAAAATAATAGTCCTTCAAAAACGAATACTTCGCATGCTCAACAATTTTCAGGGTAACTGGCGAAACTTGCGTACGGACCCGCTGTTTGAAAAATACACTATACTGAAGGCTAATAAAATGTATTACTTTAAATTAGTTCAGCTTATCCAAAAAGAGAAGCTATACCTAATCCTGAAGAATGTTACCTCAGAACATGCAGTGAGAAAAAATATCTGGAAAAAACCCAAAGTAAGAAACAATTATGGCAAGCAACAATTGGATTATCAAGTTTTCTCCTTGCTAAACGAAATTGAAGAAAAGGTAAACTCTCAGTGTTCCTTTCAAATTTTCAGGAGAAATATTAAAAAAAAACTCCTGGTGGAGAGTGATATTGTTTAGGAATGAGGAACATAATGTGAAAATGTTCTTTTTGATGTAACTAGTATTCTTTTTTCAATCGTGTTAAATCTGGTACAAGTGTTTATTATGAATTTGTTTGGTTCTGCATGTGCATTTGCAGATGTCCTGTTTTGTGCTGTACTGTAAAGGAAGGTAGAAGCTTCGTCAAGCTGCAGTTACAGCTTTTTTTCTACCTCCCTTCCTCCCTTTGTTCGGAGAGAAATAAACAAACTGATCTGATATGAAAGGCTTGTGACGTCACTCCCGACGTAGCAATCTGCCGTCGCCGCGGCAGCTTGCACAACAGTAAACTTTACCGAGAAACATATGCGGTGAGCGCTACGTGCCAATTGTTATCAGGAGCGCCTTATCATTAATTATCTGGTTCAGATACTTGTTTTTAGTTTGCTCTTTATTGAAACGAATGCTGTGCTGTATGTTGTATGCGTGATATGCACTTTGCGCTTCAATCGTTAAGGCTTTTCTTTTTGTTTCCTGTGAGGACGACATCACGAAAAAATCCAGAAATTCTTTCTGTGAGTCCTATAGTCAGCCGGCAACAGCCAGGCGGCGCCAGCAGAGTGAGAGACCACGGTTATACGCCGTCTCGTTGGAACTTGGCAAAGGGTGAACGATAAGCCCCGCATTGCGTGCCGACAGCTTCGATATGCGCTAAATATACGAGCCCAACGCACACACATTGGAACATGACGCAGCGAAAAGCCCGATACATCTTGGCAGTAAAAGCACACTCCGGTGATACGTAGTCACGTTCCGATTGGCCCGCCAGGCATTAGCTTCCGCCGCAATGGCATGTTATGTGATCACGGCTTCCTGGTCTATGCACTCCGTGCGACGCGACCGGCGCGCCGCCGCGCGGCCGTTACCGAAGGTAGGCAGTGAGAGCCCCAGCGAAACGAAACCACGCAGCGTACATTGGTACGCATTGAAGTCGGGGCGGTGCGGTTGCGCTGGGTTGACAGCATGAACTGTTAAGTGCTCCAATAGTTATGCGTCGTATCTCGTGGGGACGAAGTTTGACAGTATTTCATCTCGCCGATGTTTTGTGGGACAGCGACAACGATGGACCCGTGCCGTACGACGCGAGAAATTTGATCTCCCGATCATGTCTGCCACTGCGTCCGCACGGCTGACATATTCTACACTGCCGCTTTGCACTCTGCGTTTGTTTTCGTACCAGTAACGCCCACAGATCTCAGCTCGAACTTAAATGCCATCCCGTACTTGCGGGTATGCAGTGCCAATTTCGTTGGAGGAATGCCCTCCAAAGAAGTTTTGTCCCCATCGTACGTGTCGATGATATTTCCGGACGGCACGCGGTCTGTACTTCATGAAGAAAGGTTCGAACGGTACAAAAAGTGACAAATATGAATCTAAGGAAAACTAGAATGAAACTTGGAATCACTGGACAATCGATGTTTGAGGATGGAAGTTTATGTGGTGTGTTTTCTTTTTTTTTTTTTTTTTGATCAGCCCCCTTTTGGATGTGAAAACGGTGACACCCCGAGTCTTGTAGACAATTTTTTTCTCGGCTTTAGAGCCACCTATCGCAAAGTTGTTCAAACTAAATTACCGTCCACTGGTCCCTTCCTACCTGTAAAGTGTGCACCTCTCGGACATGATGAGTGGTATTCTCTTGACAGCCTTTGACGGTCAAAATTGGTTCCCATTTAGTTACGCCACCCAAAAATATTTCCACCTGGTTAAACTATGTCACCTCCTTTAGGTATAATAAGTGTTCTGTCAAGTTACGGTTTTCAAAGTACCTGTGTGCCGAAAATCAGCACCTCGCACAACCAGATTACTACACAACAGCTGACCACAAAAGCCTTTGACGGCCAAACCGTGTGTTGGCCGGCATCTTGGTTTTCTCGGCTTTGAAACCACCTTACGTGAAGTTGTTTCAATTGGAAGTACAGTGCACTAGTCCCTTTCTACCTGTAAAGTCTCCATCTCCCACAACGAGTGGTATTCTTTTGACAGCCCTTTCACGGTCAAAACCATTTCCCATGTATTCAGTTACGCCGCCCAAACCAAATTTCCACCTGGTTTCCCTATGCCACCTATTTTTGGTATTATGACTGCTGTGTCAAGTTACGGTCATGTCCAAGAACCTGTGTGTCCAAATCTGCACTTCACACAGCCCGGTTATAACACAACATTTTGGGTCCAATATTAGATATTCCTGACAGCTTTATTCCTTTATTCGTTCGAACCATAACTTTCACACCTGCTGTCTTAATAAAACTTGGCCCACTTAGTGCACAAACTTAGTGAACATCTCACTCGCCTCCAAATATCATCGTCCCGGCAGTCCTACGTTTACAGCGACGAGCGAAACAAATTTCCCACTGAGAGCAATTATGGTGGTAGCCGTCTTGCTATTCGGAAAATTGCTCAAACCCCTTTTTCGACCGGAACTAAAGAAATTACCGCTAATAACGACTCAAACTCAATATATAAAAAGCGGAGAACAGCTAAATTCCCTTCTTAAATCTGCCCCAGCACTCATGCAACGTCACCCACAACTTGCCGGCTCAAAAAGCAAAAGTTCCGTCCGTGCCCGCTTCCGCCGCCACAGCTTCGCACGCGAAAAAACGCCGCAGGCTGCTGAACGCGCCTCAATGTCGAACGCCAGCTCCTCCGCTAGCGGCGCTACGCGCGTTTTTCAAAGCGCCCCCTGGTGCCGCTTGAAAAAGGGACGAAAATTCCTCCCCCATGTTCGCGACGGCAGCGGCGGTCGTACCGCCGTTGCCGCTGCGAAGATGTTCAATGGCGGTGACGGCAACTTGAAGGCTTGGTTACCGTCACCTTGAGCAATCCCACTACTGCTCATGCGCGATGATAGAAGAGAAAAAGCGGAGCTGCGGGGGCTATCGAAGATACACTATTTAAAAAAAAAAAAAAGCGAGGCGCGTAGCGCGGCGTGTGTCTCGCGAGAATCACGCCGTATGTGCTTGCTTCGAAATCGCGCTTGTTCATGGTGGATAAAACCTTGCGGCTGCGATAAGTACAGGTGGCGACTTATCACTGGCATGGCAAGTACGACCACTTTCGTAGCGTTACTTGCTACATGACAAGTAGACATAGTAACTCTGGAGCGAGGGAACAAGAAAAAAAAGGCGGACAGACACGAAACCAGGGTTGTAAAGTACCTAGGTACAAGTAACTGGAAATCAGTATCTAGGTATTTTTGTTGTACCTGAGGTACAAACCTAGGTACTTTCATTTCTCGATATCTGTATCTGTATCTTAGGTACATTTTCCAGTAACTTGTAACAGAGTGAAGTTACTTTTTACAGGTACTTTTCTATTCGCTTCGTCAAAATGGTAGAACTATAAATCTGAAAGTTTTAACAAACTACCATGTACCGTGATTAACGGTCAGTTGGGTACGACCTGGGAGGCACTAACTTGATCGAACGACGTTTTAGGGAACGAAGCCCCGCCCATAATGTTTCATCGAACGACACTTTAGCGAATGGCTGTGTTCATTTGAGCGAACGGTGGATTAGCGATGCCGTTCTAGCGACACCAATTTATCGAATCGCTTCGGAACTACGTTTGAGGAATGTAGCGACCTGCTTCCTTCATCTCAAACCGAAACCGAAAAAGATAACGTGTCCTAGAATGCTGCTGTCAATGCGGTTTTCCTTATTTCTCACATTGACACAAATAAAGCATATTTATCGAACTCGTTTTTGTGTGCATCCTTAGTATAAAAAGCTATACTTCCAATATATTCTGACGTATTTGGGGAAAACAAATAAAGAAAGTATCTTTAAAGTAACTGCACCTGTGCCTAGGTACATTTTTAAGCTAGTACCTAGGTACGTACCTAAGTACCTTTTCGTATGAGTAACTGTAACTGTATCTTATAGCATCCTCGATCATCCGCACCGGTGCGCACCGGTGCACGGAGGTGCGCCCCGTCGTCTTCGATCAAGTGCACCGGTGCGCACCGGACGTCCTCGATCAACGGGGCGCACCCTCCCGGTGCAGCTTTTCGTTGCCCCAACGCGCACCGAGAAAATCGCCGGTGCGCCGGGGTGCAGTCCCATCAGGCATTGCGGCCAGGAGCGGGAATCGAGGAGATGGCGGGAATAGCAGACGCGCAGTCTGTCGAGGTGGCGACCTTGCGAAGACGAACACGCCTCGCAGCTGCACTCGATTAATTCCTCAGCTCTTCTGAGAGCGAGACGACGATATTCTTACCATCGCCGCGATTACCGTCGATTGCTGCGGTGGCAAGGAGCGACCGAAAGGTATGAACTTCGTGGAAAGCGTTGCGAGGTGTTTCGATGACACCGAGGTACGGCCATTATGTGGTGGTTCTCTTTCTCGAACCAACAATGATGGGCAGCATATACCTGTGAAATTGTCACCCGCTTCGTGACCCCACCGACAATCACGTCCACGATGTTCATTCGTGTGGGACCGCCAAATCCGCGAGTAAAAAACAGGAGAAATTGACAGCAGACGGGCACCGCGCGCGGACCTACGCAAGAAAAAACAAACAAATGCGAGGTGACGCATGGTGGAGCTCGCCGCGGTGCACCGCCATGGCACCGCCGCGGCGCAGTTTGTCTTCGATGTCGCACCGACTTCGTGCTGCACGACCGAGGAGCGCTGTGCACCGTCCAGGTTTCAGGGCGATTCCGGTGCGAGTTGATCGAAGATGCTATTAGGTACGTTTTTGAAGTAACTTTTACAACCCTGCACGAAACTATGTCTATCTATCCTTACGAAGCTCGCCTGCCTATTTGCTTTAACTTTAATACCAAGTAGGGCGCACAAGAAATAAATCGTCATAATCATGGAACTTTTAGAGCGCAGCTCTTAGGGACCCGTTTCCGGCTTGAGCGGCGTCGCCGTCGGCGTCGCTGCCGGCGTCGCCGTCGCCGTCGCCGTCGGCGTAACCGCGCGGTGCATTATGGGACGCGTGACGTCACTGGTGACGTCATCGGCATCCGCATCGTCATCGTCATCATCACTGATGACGTCATCAGTGACGTCACTGATGACGTCATCGGCATCCGCATTGTCATCGTCATCATCACCGATGACGTCATCAGTGACGTCACTGATGACGTCATCGGCATCCGAATCGTCATTGTCATCATCACTGATGACGTCACCAGTGACGTCACTGATGACGTCATCGGCATCCGCATTGTCATCGTCATCATCACCGATGACGTCACTGATGACGTCATCGGCATCGTCATCGTCACTGATGAAGTCATCGGCATCGTCACGTGACCCCCCAGGTCACGTGACCCCCCACCCCACCCCGAGGTCACGTGACCCTGAGGTCACATGACCAACTCCCCAATACCCCCAAGGTCACGTGACCCCCCCCCCCCCCCCCCGAGGTCACATGACCAACCCCCCAGCACCCTTCCCTCCTCCTCCTCAAGAGCTGCGCTCTAATTCGGCGTTACAGGAAGGTGTAAACGGCTTTCATTTTTTTCTTTGTTGCGTGATTACGTAGTTGCTAAGATCGCTGCTCAATTCGAGTCGACACGTCCACTACGTTCCTAGCCCGTCACCTTCGCGAGATAAAGCGTACGTACCATACAGCGAAAGGTAATCCGTGCGGCGTTTATTTCAGTTTTGTGTAAAACAGAACAGCATATCCCGTCGATAGGAAAGAGCACTGCGTTGCGGCGAGCGACTGCGTTCGACACACACTGTAGTCCGTCAAGATCGGAACAACAACCAACTTGCGGGAGCACGCGTTTTTTTCTTTTTTTTTTTTTTTTTTTCGAAAACGATAGCCTTGCACAAGGAATGACAGTGAAATGCCGATTCGGCGAAGGAACGAAGCAACGGATCCGGGAAACAAGGTCAACTATTCATTCGGCAAGAGACCACCTGGAAGAAAGGGTAGTACAGACATTCCATTCTGGTTGCGGGGCGAAGTGGGGGAGGGAGGTCGGTTCCGCGGTCTTGAAGCAACCGGAGGATTCACCACAGCGGACGGTTCACCGCCGCTTTTTAGTTTGTGCGGCATCTCCTGCTACTGTGTGCTACATATCAAATAACGCAGTCACACACACACAAAAAAAAAAAATTAAGTGAAATAAAAACCCCGTCGCACTTTTGTTTTATTTTATGCGGTCGACTTAGTTCGTTATCGCGCGGTTCCTCTCGTGTCGTGATACGAGCGCGGCTGTAGTACACGACCAAGCCGACCCGGCGTTAACAACGTGGATTTCAAGCCTACTCGTCGCAAATGTACTGGACGTACTTTTAAAAGAAGCAAGGATGGACATAAGCATACTCGGTAATAAATTAACGTTCTATTTAGATAGCGACTTGAATAGAAGATAACTAACAATTGCTGTACAAGCTTTTATTTTAGCTTTAGTGTCCGAAATAGTTGCATTGCGTTAGCTCTCGTAACGCTATATTCTGCAACGGGTTGCAAACGTTCTCTAAACATGAAAACGCGGCTCCGTATACGGTATATATAGCGGAGGCCACACCCATAACGGATTGCTTATTGAGTTGCGGAAGGTGACTGAACGATCTACTAAAACTCTCAACACAGGCTTTTTAACCTCCTGACTTGTGCAACGTGATGTTTTCAAGCGGTTGCATTATATCACCAAAGACATTTTCATTTAGTGTCTGCTGCCATACCAAAGTCATGGTTCGTGTGTCCCTATCACTCCCGTGACTTACTTTTTTATAGGAAAAACGCTCCAGGTTAGAAAATTAAAACAATATTAAATTTCTCTAATACGGGTGACAAAGCATGACCCAATATAAGTTTTCTGCTGTTGCAAGGAGTCTTGTTAAAACCAGTAATAATTTTCGTTTCAAAAATTAATTGAAATACTTGTGCAACAATTAAAATTATTATTACCCCACCAAAACTGAAAATAGATTACACTGGCACTGAACACTCCAATCAAGCAATAGCTTGGTTGCGAATTTCAGTACCAGTGCACTGCATTTCAACACTGCATTGCCTACATGATTCTTCGAACTTATTAAAAAAAATTATTAAATTTTAGTTAATTAGCCTAATGATCTACATTTGCTTTGATGAGGGTGTAGAATTAAGAGATGGGGGCTACTCCAAGAGACAATTCAAAAAATGTATTAAGCACGAGTAATATTTATTCCGTCTCTCCGTGTTTTACGACAAATGACGGCAGTCACCGGCCAAGTCGGATTCAAAAATAACACTGCCATATATAGAGAGAGGGCGAACTTAGCGTGCGTAGAGAGAGGCGGGGGCTCGGCGTCGCTGCGCTGTTGCTGTGTGGGTGTTCTGCCTGTGTTTCGTGCATTCAGTGTGTACTCTGTGTGTTCAGTGTTGTATGTGTATTTACCATGCAGCGTTCGAGAGTCGGGGGACACTGGACAATTAAAATGGCGCTTCAGCAACATTTTTTTTTTTTGCTGTAAGCGCCATCTGGTGGAAGCTATATGAACTACCCGAGGGGAGAAAGTTCCTCCATTGGGCGAAAAAAGGTGGCGATTTTCCTCCCTTCTTAGGGGAGGAACGTTTTCTCATGAGCACAAATAGGTGGCAACTTTCCTCCCTTCTTAGGGGAGTAAATGTCCTCCCTTTGTAGGGTGGCAAATTTCCTCCTTTTAGAGAGTAACCTACGGGACATCTCATTTCCTCCCTTTAGGGAGGGAGTACTATCCCTTTTTATTAGAGTGATATAGTTCACGTTTGAACCATGCAGCCGCCAGTCCCGGGATACCCAATGTTTTGTTCAGTCGCTAGATAGCTCCGAATCAAACCGCACTGCAGGTTGCCTATAGAGCTTCGCTGTAAAAAGGATCCCCTACTTCGCGCGTATGTCACTAGACCGGGAGTTAACCCCCCCCCCCCCCCCCCCCCCCCCGTTTACGGCGCTTCGCTTCGCGCGGCTGTTCGCGGCAGCTCATTACAAAAATGTTAGCCCACCTGCCCCACCCGAACACGCCGCTTCGCGGGTGCCGAATTCGTTAAAAGTAGGTTCATCGCGCTTTTCTCTAAACTGAGCTTCTCTATAAGGCGATTCGATAGACTGGGGTCCGTAAAACGGCGTTCGCAAAACCGAGCTTCTCTTAAGCATGCCACGGCGCGCGCGCGCCGTCGGGAAAGACCTGGAAAGTTCTACGAGACTCCCGATTCCCCACGCGGCCAACATCACTAATCATACTAACCACAACTGAATGTGCTGACGTCCCCGCGTGCTCTCGTCTTCTCCTCTCCCTCAGTTCCTTGTTGTATAAACGGAAGCCTCTAAACTGGCATTAGCTAAATGAGCTACAATAAAATTGATGCCTCCGATCTTTTTGTACAGTCTACCACGGCCCCATCTCAAGATGGTACGGTCGAAGAAGTATCCAGTACTGAAGCATTTCAATTTCGACGCCGACAAAAAACAGTCAGTATGCCAAATCGACATATGTGGGCTGCGGCTTTCCGGACAGCATGCAGCCGGCCTCGAGTGCCACGTACAAGCGATGCCAACAGGGATGCGCTTCTGGTACAAAAGCCGTCGGGCAGCAGCACTCCTGAATCGTCCACCAGTGGCAGCCATGCTGCCAGTCAGTCGCGAAGAGCACCGTTCAAACAGCCAACATTGCCATCTGCGTTACAACGGGGCTCCGGTGTAACATCGAACTTAACCGGAAACGACGTTATGGACGCATGTGTCGTGCTCGTCATCACAAACGGCCGACATTTCGCTTGATGGATGACTCCGGGGCCCGGGCACTGGAAAATTATCGATCGCATGGTGAAGGACCTCAAGATCGCGTTACAGTATGTGCCGAAAGCGTCCGGCAGGAAGTCTCAGAAAAGGCAGAAATTACCAGAAGCGAGGTTTCTGAGTCCCTTTGGGCATGCTGGTGGCACTGAAAATGGACTGCGCCACGCGTCGGGAACGCGCAGTTCTCGGTGTGAACGTGCAATTCTTCAAAATGAGTAAATTATCCTGAAAACGTTGGCAATCAAAGAAATGTTCGAGCGACACACCGCAGAACGTTTGAAAAGCGAATTCTTTAAGTACTTCCAAGGTACGTTTTCTCCCATAGCAGGTCTATAGTATAACGACCGACAATGAAGACAATGTGCTGAAAACAGTGCTCTCTTAGCAGAAGAATGTGCTGGCCCAGTCGCGGCAAGATCCGACCAGTCCGAGTCGGAAGGGGAAGATGTTCACGCGTACAGTGGCGCCTCAGGTGTGCCTCCTACCTCGAAGAATTAGATGGGGCTTTTGCTTTTTCAGATGAGCGACCTGTTCTTCAAGAAATGGGATGTGCTGAATACATGCTGCAGCTCGCTGCACATTACGCTCTCAAGTCTACAGCTGCTAGCGACACCGCGCAGAAGACCCGAAAAGTTGTGAAAAAATTAGGTAGCAGACAGTTCTGTCCCACTTCGGAAGCTCAATCTAAAGAAGCCCATTTTGGATTGTGTAATGAGGTGGATGTCCACCGCGGCCATGATGTGACAATTGCTGGAACGAAGAGAGTCTGCGCCTAGTTTATCGCAGACGATGATGAACCCCACCTTACTCAAGAGGACTGGCAATCAATGAGGAACGTACCTCCCTGGGGCCGGCCAAGGAAGCAACAGTGCAGCTTCAAAGGGAGCAACTAACTTTGGGGAACTTCTACGGAGCATAGTTCACGTGTCGAATTGAGACGTCGAAAATTGACACCTCGGTGGCAAATCAGATGACCGTTCCATGAAAAGGAGAGAGAAGGTGTTTCTCGGAAGCGACATGTTCTGTGCGGCTATATTTTTGGATCCTCGATACCATGTCACGCTAACAAGCGACGAGAGGTCCAGAGCAAAGTAGCATCTGCTACGGGGGTGGAAAAAGCTTTGCGCGCTTAAAGAAGATGCCCAGCACAGCTACCTCAAGCACCGTTCACAACAGGGAGTTCCACGTGCCCTGATGACGACTACGAAGCGTTCGTCATGGAAACAAAATCGGCTGCCTGAGACCATTTCGCTACCATTTTTCGATTTTTGGGTAGATTCAGACCCTACTGAACGGCTTCGAAAAAGTACCTCGAGTAAGCAAGGGTAGCAATGTCTTGGAATTTTGGAAAAGGAAAAGTACAGGAGCCCCGAATTACACTCACTTGCACACGTCGCTCTTGCAGTACCGGCCTCGCCAGTCAGCGTGGAAAGGTCCTTTCGGGTTTCAAATATATCCTATCATGCCAGCGAACGCAACTGAGCCCGGACCACTGATCATTGTGACAATTGCTAGATCGCGCTTCTTCGCTCCGCGAATGCGGCCACCGGATGGCCATCTTTCGACACAGAAAGTCGTCGCTTTGCAACGCTGCAGAGGCTGGGGAGCATTGTGCTGGAAGAGAAGTTTTCTGCTATTCGCCGTCATTCGTCGAATACGTTTTTTTTTAAACCATGTGCAAACGGCTGTAATTGCTTATGAGAACACGTGGAAAGCTTTAAGAAAGAGCAGCACCGCATGGCAAAGGCAAAACTCGTCGAACGCAAGTCTCGCCCCGATTCGCGGCGTGATCAAAGGCTTCCTTGGCAAGCGCCGAGGTACTGTGTCTCTGTGCCTTCGCACTCTTGATACCGGTCAAGCTAAACAGCTTCGTGCTACTAAAAGATTAGGCTGCACACCAGGCAAGGGGTTTACAGAGCACAGCGTGGGCAAA